>MCJB01001914.1:218456-274317 GCA_002018475.1 Nicotiana obtusifolia
CCCCCAATCGCTTTTGATTGCACATGGAGTACCGAATCTTGTAAAAATATTCTTCTTCAAGAAAGCCACTACACTTCTTGCCTCATTGTTGGGTAAGGTGACGGCCTCAACCCATTTGGACACATAATCCACCGCGGCCAAGATGTAAGTGTTTCCACAAGAACTCACAAAAGGACCCATAAAGTCAATACCCCAAACATCAAAAATATCAATATCCAAGATGGTTGTGAGAGGCATCTCATTTTTCTTTGAAATTCCCCCGGCCTGTTGACATTTATCATATTTTTTTACTAAATCACATGCATCCTTGTAAAGAGTAGGCCAACGGTAACCATAACTAAGAACTTTCGCCATCTTTCTTTCTCCACCATGATGACCACCATACGACGAAGAATGACAAGTGCCAAGAATATCATCTTGCTCTTCGTCTAGTATATACAGTCTAATCACCCCATCCGTACAAATCCGGTAAAGGTATGGATCTTCCCAATAATAATTCTGAAATCTCTCTTGAGCTTCTTCCATTGGTTTGAAGAGAACTCCTATGGAATGATATCATTTATAAGAAATTTTGCCAAATCTGTAAACCACGACACCTCTTTCATTAAAATTGCCAAAAGGTGCTCATCAGGGAAAGAGTCATTGATTTCAATGCCATCATGTGGCCTCCCCTCCTCTTCCAAACGAGACAAGTGGTCTGCCACTTGATTTTCACTACCTTTATTATCTTGAATATCAATATCAAATACTTGCAACAAGAGCACCCATTGCATCAACCGAGATTTAGACTTCTTTTTGCTCATAAGATAGAAAGCGCCGCATGATCCGTGTGCAGAATAACTTTGGCACCCGTCAAGTGCAGGGGGAACTTCTCAATTGCAAACACAATAGCAAGGAGATCTTTCTTCGTAACGGTCTAATTGACTTGGGCACTATTTATAGTTTTACTAGCATAGTAAACCGGATGAAAAACTTTGGTAATACGTTGCCCCAAAATAGCTTCAACCGCTATGTCACTTGCATCACACATGGTTCAAAGGCAAGTTCCAATTTGGAGCGGTAATGATAGGGGTAGTTATCAACTTGAGCTTCAATTGTTTAAAATCTCTCATACAATCATCATTGAAATAAAACTTAGAACCCTTCTCAAGGAGCTTACACAATGGTTTCACCACTTTAGAGAAATCTTTAATAACGCACCGGTAGAAACACGCATGGCCTAAGAAACTCTACAGACCTTTCACCGAAGTTGGGGGTGAAAGATTATAAATCAGCTCAATCTTTGCCTTATCAACTTGAATTCCATTCTTCGAGATCTTATGGCCAGGGACAATGCCTTCCTCAACTATGAAATGACATTTCTCCAAATTGAGCACCAAATTGGTCTCTTCACATCTACCCAACACTCTGTCCAAATTTTCCAGACAATCATCAAAAGAATCCCCAACAACCTAGAAGTCATCCATGAAAACTTCAAGGTAGTCCTCCACCATGTCCGTGAAAATAGCCATCATACACCGTTGAAAAATCGTCGTACATTGCACAAACCAAAAGGCATCCTCTTGAAAGCAAAAGTACATAAGGACATGTAAATGTTGTTTTATCTTAATCTTCCGGAGAAATAAGAATTTGGTTGTAGCCCGAGTACCCATCAAAAAAAACAACAGAAAGCACGGTCGGTCAATCTATCTAACATTTGGTCCAAGAAAGAAAGTGGAAAGTGATCCTTCTTTGTTTGTTGAGCTTATGTTACTCCATACAAAATCTCCAACCGGTCACCGTTCTTGTTGGAATCAACTCATTCTTACCATTGGTAACAACTGACATGCCCCCTTTCTTTGGGACATATTGAACCTGAGAGGTCCATGAACTATCGGAGATGGGGTAGACAAACCCGGCATCCAAACACTTGATAATCTCCTTCTTGACCACTCCTTACATAGCCTGAGTCTTATTTGATGTTCAATGGATAGTTTAGCACCATCCTCCAACTTGATCTTATGCATGCAAAATGCGGGGCTTATATGCAATAACCCGACCGGTCGTTTTGAGTCTTGCCATTTTTTTTCAGTGGTTCGAGGTCTTGAGTGACTTCATATTGTGTATTATAAATTACGTACATGGTCGGATTCGATTTTTTGATGCTTTGGGATCTATTTTTATGAGTGATTCTCACTTTAGAAGCTTAAGTTGAAAATGTTAATCGAGGTTTGACTTTTGTGAAGATGACCCCGAACGGTGTTTTGATAGATCCGATAGGTTCGTACCGTGATTTTGGACTTGGGAGTATGCCTAGAATCGAATTCGGAGATCTGTAGTTTAATTTGTATTGTTATGTCGAAAATTGGCAATTTAAAAGCTTAGATTTTTGATAAGTTTGACTGTAGGTTGACTTCATTGCTATCCTATTTGGATTTCTATTTCCGGACATAGATTAGGTTTTTTTTTTTGTCATTTGGAAATTGTCCGCAAAGTTTTGCATCAGTACGAGTTGATTTGATAGGAATCAGACGCGCGGTTATGTTATTAGAAGTTTTTGAGCTTCATGTTGATTCCATGTGTTTTGGAGGTCCGATTCATGGTTTCGAATGTTATTTTTATGATTTTATCATGTGAGCGAGTTTGTGTTATGTTTTTATACTTGCGTTGATGTTTGGTTTTGAGAGCCGAGGGCTCAGGTGAGTTTCGGACGCATTTTGGAATGTTTGGAAGAGTTTTAGAAATTGCTTGTGTGAACAGATGCTTCAGGTCTCACATTTGCGAGATTTTTGTTCTATTTGGGAGCTCGCATTTGCGAGGAGGGACTTTGCTTTTGCGAGAAAAGGCTAGGACTTCTTGTTTCACTTTTGCGAACATTTTCTTCGCATTTGCAAAGGGGCCTGGGCTGGGACAGTTCCACATTTGCGATCAAAAGGTTGCCTTTGCGATAAGTCCATTATTCGCAATTGCGAACTATTCGCTGCATTTGCAGTGAAAGCAGAGTTGTGAGGGACTTTGCTTTAAAGATGGTTTCCTCGCATTTGCGAAGTTCGCATTTGCAAAACCCCATGTCGCAATTGTGACACCTGCGACTGGACATAAATACTGAGGGACGGGATTTTAGTCTCATTTTCATATCTTTGAATCCTAGACTCGGTAGGATGCAATTTTGAAGTATTTTTATCTACAATCATTAGGTAAGTAATTTTGATCAGTTTTCAACTATATTACATAATTATATGTGAGTTTTAACATCAAAATTATGAGAATCAAAGTGAAATTTTGAGAAACTTTGTCTATATTTTGAAAAATGAGAATTTGAGTTTTGATAGCGGATTTGGACTCGAATTTTGAAAGAAACACATATATGGACTCGTTGGGTTATCGGTAGTCAGAGTCTACCCTTGGACCTGGGTTTTGATCGGGCGAGCCCGGGGTTGAATTTGTTGACTTTTGAGGAATTTTGCAAAGATCATAGCTTTATTTATTGGAATTTATTTCTTTTGCATTATTTGATGTTATTAAGTCGATTTTGGTTAGATTTGAGCCGAGCGTAGGTGAATTGTAAAGGAAAAGCTATTTTAGAGTGTTGATTGAGGGCTTTTGAGGTAAGTATCTTGCCTAACATTGTGTGAGAGAAACTACCTCGTAAGGATTGGTTTGTTTGCACTAATTGAACTACGTGAAAGACTTGTACCCGAGGTGACGAGTGCGTACACGGCTTATATGTGGAAATTTGACCGTTTTAGACTCTTAGGTTTCTTATGCACATTAAAATGAAGTTGCCTTATCATGTTATATCCTCCATCACTAAAATTACCCTTACATGCCTCATTTGAAGTTGATTGGTTCATGTTCTACCCTTTGTTGTCAAATATACTCGTATCTGCTTTAATTGAAGTTGTTGCTTCTTCTATTGCCATGTTATCTCTTCCATTGTTGATTTACCATTAATTGAAGTTGTTTCCCCTTTCATTGTTACATGTTATCTCTTCCATTATGATTTACCTTATTTAAAATCGCAGTTGCATGTTATCTCTCTTATTATTGAGTTATTCTTATTTGAAATCATAGTTACATGTTATCTCCCTATTGTTGAGTTATTCTTATTTGATATTGTTGTCACATATTATCTCTCTCATTGTTGAGGTATTCTTATTTGAGGCCATCATTACTTGTTATGTCTTTCACTGTGAGCTCATTCTTCCATCTCATTTGTTTTTGTAATACTTGTGTTGATTTACTTGCCATACTCCCGTGTTATTGTTGTTGTTTTTTTACTCAGTGTTGTTGAGCCGAGGGATATATGTGGTTGTGGTGTTGGAATTATTTTTAAGGAAATATTGTGGCATATGGGCACATGTGGTGCGAGTTGCTATATTGAGTTGTTATATTTTTGGCACACGTGGTATTGTTGAGAGAATTATCGGGGTGTTCGCACTTGAGTTGTCCATGCTATTGTTAGCATTGATATTTCCATATGTAGCATGACAAGGGGGCTATATATCTATATATATGGGTTTGCGCATATGGAGAGACAAGGTGAGAATATTATTTATGCGTGTGGCGAGATAAGACGGGCACTTACTTTATTGTTGCGCACGCTGAGAGACAAGGGGGATATGTTGGGGATGATTTGTGATGACTTGTGATGTCCTGGAGCCATTATTATTGATGATATTTGTGTAGTGGTGTGCCTACCTTGTGTGAGTCATGCATAATACGATTTTGTTGTGTCGTTTCCTATGTGTCATTCATTGGCTCTGATCTTACTGTTTGACGCGAGCTGTGACAGAACACTTGCACAAGCATACACCATAATTAGTCACTCATATCAGTCTAAGAAGATGAACCTTGATGTTTATTGATCGTTTACATGTATTCTTGTATACCTGCCTTTTGTGCGTGAGTTTCACCGTTTGCACATGAGTAGTCCGTACGGATATGAGAAATTGTTACTGCTAGCACGTGAGTTGTCCGTGCGGATGTGGGATAATGTTACTCTCTTAGCGCGTGAGTTGTCCGTGCAATTATGAGGTATTAATGGTATTGGCACGTGAGTTGTCCGTGCGGTTGTGGTTTGTAATGTGGGCACAAGATGCCAAGTGATTAGGGTTCGTGATTTGTGACCCGTGATTTGTGATTATGAGTTGTGGTACCTTGGGGAAATTCATGTATAAACCTTGTGTGAAAGCGGTTGTTTTATTAGGTTGTTACTTGTTTTCCCTTTCTTGGTTTCTCCGGACTTTAACAGAATTCTGTTTACTTTACGGTGTTATTACCTGTTTGCTCCTTGTTGCTAATTGTTGCTTCCAGTTCCATTTGCAAGTATTGTATTGTCATTCTCACCATGGTTAGCTTGATACTGATATTGTTACCTGTTAGTTTTATGTTCATATTTGTACATTTTAGTATGTCTAGTAGATGTCTTGACTGTTCCTTGTCCTACTCCACCGAGGTTAGTCTTGATACTTACTGGGTACCGCCATGGTGTACTCATGCTACGCTTGCTGCACATTGTTTTGCAGATCCAGGTACCTCGGAGCGTGTTGCTCATTAGATAGCTGATCGAGAATTGCTACGGAGATTCAAGTTATACCTGTCATTGCATTCGCAGGCCTCGGAGTCATCTTTTGAAGTTTACTTTGTACTATTTATTTCTATCCGGAACAGTTGTACTTAGAGATTTTCTAGTGAACTCAGCAGACCTTATGACGTGTACTACCGGTTTTGGGATGTTGTACATCTACCTTGGATTGTCGGCTTTGGATAGAAAGTTTTGGTTTATGTTTAATAGTTGATTGGTTAAAATCTGTTATTAATTCAGTAAGTGTTAGGCTTACCTAGTCTTTGAGACTCGGTGCCATCACGACTCCTAAGGAGGGATTTTGGGTCGTGACATTATACTCCGAATGTCCGCCGAAGTCCACCCAATAACCTTCTTCCTCTTTTGTAATACCGCTAATGTGGAATCAATCTGCACGTTAGTCAAACAAGAGGAAAGAATAACCGGTAAAGTAGAGCAAGGGCCAAGAAATTCATACTGAAGGTGTGGAGGCAATGGCTTCAGCTCCAAAGTAGGTGGCTCTTCAATAGAAAGGCTTTGTAGGAGGAGTCTTCCTATTCTCAATATCCAAAGATAATTTTCGGGGTGCATATTTATATGACCCCATTCCTTGAAAAGAATTCACACACTCCATGAAATCATCCATCTCGTCAACATCAAAGTTGAGCAAAACAGCTTCCAACATATCACTAACATTGATTATAGAACTTGTATCATCAACAATAATATCGATCACCAAATCCACAAAAGAACACACCTCATTTCTATTTGGTTGCCGCATAGACTTATACACATGAAATAATACTTTTTCATCACCAACCCGAAAAGTGAGTTCTCCAGCTTTCACATCACAAAGAGACTTACTCGTAGCAAGGAAAGGCCTCTCAAGAATGATAGGCATTTCATAATCAACTTCACAATCTAGAATAACAAAGTCCGCCAGAAGAATGAACTTATCAAACCGGACCAAAACATCCTCAATCACTTCAAAGGGCCGCTTCAGTACGATCGACCACTTTCAAGCTCATAGATGCGGGTCTTGGTTGCCCAATTCCCAAAGCTTTGAAAATCGAATAGGGCATCAAATTACTCTCCCTAAGATCAGAAAGAGCTTTAGCAAAATTGGCACTCCCAATTGTACAAGGAATCGTGAAAGCACCGGAATCCTCCAACTTAGGAGCCATGGAATAAACAATTGCACTCACTTGATGAGTAACCTTGATAGTTTCAAAATTCATTGACCGCTTCTTGGTCATAAGTTTCATAAACATTACATAATCGGGCATTTGTTCCAAAGCTTCTGCCAATGGCACATTAATAGAGAGACTCTTTATCATTTGAATGAACTTCTTGAATTGATTCTCACCATTTTTCTTGGCAAGTCTTTGAGGATAGGGAGGTAGATGCTTAGGCAATGCTGCCTTAGCCTTTTTTACTACCGGCTCCGGTATGCCAATTATGTGCTCCCTAGATGGGTTTACCTCCTCTTGAGTCTCTTCAACACTATGATCAATGTCAATATGAACCTCATCATTTGCTTAACCATCATTTTTGGAATTTCCTCTTCTTGTATAACTTGGTCATCATCCACAAGTCGTTTTTCACTAGAGGTGAGTGCATTCCCGCTTCTTCCACTTCTTGTGATGATCGCCATAGCATGCCATGTATTGTTATCACCCTTCGGATTAACCACCACGTCACTTGGTAGTGCACCCTTAGGACGTGAATTAAGAGCTTGAGAGATTTTCCCTATTTGAACTTCTAGATTACAGATTGATGTGTTGTGTAAGGCAAGTTGAGAATCTGAATCAACATTTTTCTCCATCATTTTCTTAAACATATTCTCAATACGACCCATCTTATTGCTTGAAGAACTTGAACCATGGGAAGGATAAGGAGGTGGGTTTCTAGGTTGTTGATACATTGGGGTCCTTTGAAAACCCGACCCCCGCTTTCCTTGATTGTTTCCTCCGCCACCTTGATTATTGCCCCCCTACCTCCAATTTCCTTGGTTGTTTCCACTCCAATTTCCTTGATTGTTGTTGTGGAGCCAAATTCCTTGATTGTTAGGACCCTAATTTCTTTGGTTATTTTGTGGTTGCCATTATTGTTGATTAGATCCTTGGAAATTGTTCCTTTGCCCTTGGTAATTGTTCACATATTGATTCTCTTCTTCTTGCTCATGATAAGAATCATCTTGATCAAAATCACCATTATCTTGCACATAACTCTCTACTCGGATTTGCGTTTGTGGACCCTTATTCCTCTTCTTGTTAACCAACACATTTACACCCTCCATAGCATGAACTTGCTTAGGAGCTTGCACTTGATTAAGTTGGGCTTTTTCTTGTTGAGTCATTTTTGGTTTCAGTTCGGTAATGGCTTGTCCATAGTTTTGCAATTCTTTGTGGAGGTGAATCATGTTGAGATCACCTTGTGGAACATTAGCTTGGGATTGCTAAGCCGACGACATTTCCGCCATCTCATCAAAAATCTCACATGCCTCTGCATAAGGTGTTGTTAAAAAGTTTCCACCGGCCAATTGATTGACCACACATTGGTTCGTAGTATTAATAACACGGTAGAAAGTTTGTTGGATCATATTGTCGGTCATATCATTGTTTGGGCACTCCTTCACCATTGTCCGATACCTCTCCCAAATCTCATGCAATGGATCATTGGGCTCTTGCTTGAAAGCCGATTCATCCCTAAGAGTATCCATATGCCCGGGAGAGAAAAACTTAGCAATAAACTTCACCGCCAATTCATCCCAACTATGTATTGAATGATTAGGCAAGCATTCCAACCAATCTAAAGCTTTACCCCCTAGAGAGAAGGGAAAAAGCCTTAGTCTCAAAGATCCTTGGAAACATTAGTTTGCTTGCTCCCCCAACACGTATTCACAAAGCCCTTCAAATGTTTATAGGAATTTTGATCTGGTGCACCAGTGAAAAAGCCTCGTTGCTCTAGCAAAGTGAGCATCACATTAATAATTTGAATGTTTTCCGCTCTAATGCGAGGGGGAAACTATTGCACTTGCATAACCTTCGTTGGGCAATATCTGGTGTTGTGCCACTTGTGGTTGTGGTAATGGAGGTGGGGGTCGTGGGGGCACGTTGTCTTATTGACCCTGACCTCGACGATTTGGTTGTGGCACTTGAGGTACATCATCTAGTTGTTCCTCCTCGCCGTCCAACTCCCCTAATG
Organism: Nicotiana obtusifolia; assembly: GCA_002018475.1. Classification (NCBI taxonomy): domain Eukaryota; kingdom Viridiplantae; phylum Streptophyta; class Magnoliopsida; order Solanales; family Solanaceae; genus Nicotiana; species Nicotiana obtusifolia. The sequence goes on from MCJB01001914.1 coordinate 227,209, forward strand.
GCATATTGCCAAGATTATTATTTGCCATTTCTTACCTATGATTGCTTCAACAAGTGAGAAACACGGAAGGAAAAGAAGATATTTCAAGAACACACTCAAATATATAGCTAACACCGTCAAAGCTCTCGGGAACGGCGCCAAAAATTGATACACATCCAATCCGCACTCAATATTGAGTGAAAACTGTCATTGGAAGAATAGTACCAAACAAGAGTCAGGGTCGATTTTCACAGGGAGTTTATAAGGGCTGTTAGAGTAGACACTTGATGAGAGTACATGAAATAACTCATTTGCACTTCCAACATAGAATTTTTGTTTTCTAAGTCTAAAATTAACACTAACAAATTTAAACTAAGTAGAAGAAATTAGAAAGCGAGTGACTGCTTTTCATGTGTTTATGTAACCTTTTTCTAGGTGCTAACCTACTGGGTAAATTACGTATATACTTGTTTTAGTTACCAGGGTGTAGTATAACTCTCAACTCTCAATTACCCACTCAATACCTCTCGCTTATTGAGTGATTATGCCCAAATTGACTTTCTCAAGTCCAATTGGGTATCAATTTAAACAATTGATAGGAACTCAAGTCGGATTTTTCCTATCTCTAGTTCAACTCCTTTAACTAGACTAGCCAAAACCTTAACTAGTCCAGTTTCTTGTAAGCCAAGTTTTCCTAGACTAAGTCCTTCTTTCTCAAGTAAGAACCAAGTCAAATAGGCATGAATCATTGTTTATAACCATTAATTCTATAAATAATACATAAACAAAGCTAAATAATAAACACTCAGTCATAAACAAGCACTAAATTAATCACCCATAAGGTTTACACACTAGAGTTGGGTCACAATCCTAGAGAAAATCTAGCTACTCATGCTAGAAAGTGACGAAAACAAAGAAGAAGAAGAATTAATTAAAGCCATAAACTAAGATTAAATTGATAAAACTAATGATTCTTCACCCAAAATAGTCACTATTTTCCCAAAACAGCAAAATATAGCCGCTACTGCTCAAAATAATATAATTCTTCCCCTAAAAAAGTGTTTTCCGTCTATTTATAGTGCCCTAAAATTCGCTGAAATGCCCTTCGGGAGGTTCTGCGGCCGCACAATTCCATGTGCGGTCTGCACTTTGCTTGTCTTCTTCATTTGGATAATTTCTACAGCCACACAATTCCATCTGCGGCTGCACTTCAGCTTCTGCAGCCGCACTTTTCCATCTGCGCTTTGGCAAGACTTCACACTTGGTCGTTTTGCATCTTCTCTAAACTTTTGAAATCTTGTCAGTGCGACCAGTTTTACAGCCATACAGTTTGATGTGCGGACTGCACTTGTTAGAAATCCTCTGAGGCTCAGGTATCATCTCTACGGCTGCAGATGTATTTCTGCGGACTGCACTTTTTTCTGCAGCCGCAGAATTACTTATGCGGATCGCACTTTGGCATACTGCGCTCCTTCTTGCCCTTATGAGCTGTAACACTCCTTGTTGAGTTAGAATTCTTTGTTAAAGTCCAATTCTCCAACATGCCTGCAATTTGTACAATTTCATTAGTTCTGCGAACAAGAATCAATATTTTTGGATTAAAACTAAAGCAAGAGATACTAATAAGTTGTTAAAATAAATACTGATCAGGAAGGGGAGAACAGTATAGCAGCTATTTTCAAAAGACAATTTCCCACTCTCATATTCAAGTACTGAGGTTTTATTTAATAAATAATTCCATAGATGAAATACTAATATTAATTTTCAAAATCAAGTCTATGAACCAAATGATAAAGTGCAGATATGGTTGTTTAAAAGTTTATTTATATTGGAACTATACATGCACACATATAGGAGAACATAAGAAATAGGAGATTTTGATGTCATTATTGATTTTTTGATTCCAATAAGAAAAGTATTGGAAAAATAGATTTCGCTAGAATTTTGAGAAACGCTCTTGGCAATCGGCACAATATTTGATATGGTGATCATCATGATTTTCTGGAAAAAAAAACATAATTTTTCATATAGTGATTACCAGGATTCAGCCACAAAATACGGTAATCACCAGAAATTTTCATGTAGTGATCACCAGAATTTATAAAAATATGACAATAGCCAAAAGCTTTTATATGATGATCATCAGAATTTGACACAAAAAATATAGCAATCGTCGAAATTTAATTCTGACAATAACCTTCAAAATTCTGGCAGCAACCTCAAAATTCTAGCAGCGAGGTTATTTTACCAAAATTTTCTTTGATTTTAAAAAGATTCATTCGGCTTAGTTTCCTGCCCACACATTATAGTAAAGTTATTGCACTCCCAATCAGGTGTGAAGACAATTTTGTTAAATAAAATGATTTCTTTCCCTTAAAAAAAACTAGACCTTAACCAAATTTAATGCAAACGAAATCTAAACATTTCTAACTAGGTTAGGAAAGTAAACTCTCACTAATTCAATTCTTAAAAGTTTCCAAACAAAGTAATGATAGGAGAATCTTCAAATGTTGTTGACCTGTCGACTAAAATGATATCAGCTCAAATGTTGTAAAGCAACTTAGGTGGTGGAAAAGAAAATATAATACGCTTTCTTTAGAATCATTTCATACTTCATAGTAGTAAATACTAGTGATATGGTAATGACAGGCTTAGCTTATCACCATGTCTAAAATAATTAAAATTTTATACATATAAGGGAAAATGTCCAAATTTACACCTTTACTTTCGAATTTTGTCTAATTCAACCTCCGTTATACAATTCGGCCCCATTTACCCCAATCGTTATACTATCCGGCCAAATTTATCCCTATAATCAACAAACTTTTAAGAATTACCCCTCAGTTCGTCTGGAGACCTAGAATCTCCCTAATCAATTTTAAGTAAGTCACTTAATCTACTTCTTGATCCACTATTTTCGAAATAGTTGGAATTTACCTGCTTTCTTAATTGGAAAAAAAATAAGAGAAAGAAATATTAAAATAATACAATGGTTAGTAAACAAAATATAATAAATTAAAGAATCTAAATTAGGTAGCTTGTCTAAATTCCAAATTTACAACACCCCAAATTTAATGAATTCGTTGCACCACAGATATAGAGACTTTGCAAGCATTTGTGATAGAAGATAAAGTTCTTTGGATGCTTTATATTGTCGAATTCAACTTTGCTTTAATCAAATGCCTATGCATTGTGCACTCTTAAGTTAGTCGATCTAACTCTATACTAACCAGACAATAATCATATATAAACATACATGATGAGCAGCTGCATATAATTGATAATAAATAGACCCACTAAATTCTACGATGTGTATATGGTTGAAAACTAAATAAAATTTTAAACCAATTTCAAACTCATTATCACAAGAAGAAAAATGGGTGCAATGGTAATTAAACATATCCATGAATAATTTGTATAGTCTAATACCTTTAGCATTCACATCAATAGTAATTTCTTAAAATAGTAGAGCAAGAAGAACAACAAGTGATCTAAATAAAAAGAAATTAGGAGATATTGAATAACCTAACAGACTAAGGGGTAAATTTTTAAAAGTTTGTTGATGGTAGGGATAAACTTGGCTGAATAGTATAACGGTAGGAGTAAATTTGACCGAATAGTAAAATGAAGATTAAATATAAACAATATCCAAAAGTAAAGGAGTATATTTCGCCATTTTCCCTTGTATATAAACCTACTTCAAACGTTTCTAATTAAAGTTTGAACCTCGACTCTACAGTTATCTTTTCAGAAAGATAAAAGGACAAACAAAAGATTTAATATGCGTCCTCCGTCTTAAAATTGGAGTGGCTTGTATAGGTTCTTTTTTAAGAAGCTTACACTTAAAATCAGATAACAATTAAATTTATACGCGGTATTAAGGATACGTGATCTAATTTGATACAAAAATGAGAAATCAAATTGAAATTAAAATTAATGATAAAAGATGAATGCAAACCACACAAGTTGGGCAATGTTAGCCTTGTAGGATGATAGCCACACAAGTTGGGCCAAGAAACGTTGCAATCGGAGTCGAAAATAGAATAATGAGACAATATTAACTAAAGAGATCAGTCTATTGCTATTTTTCGTGATCAGATCCAAAATATCCTTACAAATAATTAGACCCCCTTTATATAGTAGGAGAATCCTACTTTAGGTACAACTCTATATAAGGTAAAAAATCTCCTGATTTGCTAATTAAGCGGTTCTATTGATTCGTTCTGAGATTCACGCCGCGATGCTCGACCCATTACGAATATTCTGGCTTTCTGTTATTTAGGTTCGACGATTTTTCCTCGAGCATGTTCGGGGTTAGGATCGGTTCCGAATCACGGGATCAGTGTTTCTCGAGGACAGACATTCTGACCTCGTGTTCTGCTTCGATGAAACTTGGGGTCGATCTTCAACCCTTTGCGTTCCGAGCCCGATATGTCGTATAATAGTCGAGCACGATTTCGACCGTATACAGATAGTCCCCTCGTTTTTCGGAGAGTAATGACGAGAAACGATATGAGCCTCAGATTCTCACTATACGAACTCCTGATTCTTACTCTGATAAGTGACGATAGACTCATGACGTAAGTGATACGAATTTGATTCAGTGACTGACTATCAAAATCCGCAGGTCCAGCAAAAACTTGATCGGATAGATCAGCTTCGAACTGAGATGGATGTGGTTAAAGTTGAGGCTGATGAGTGGAGAGGCAAGATGGATCATCTGGCCTCAAAATAAGAGGTAGCTCGGACACAAACAGAAACCCAGCTAAGAGCGGCAAAGGAAAAAGCCGAGATCCAGACTGAAAGGGCCAAGGAGCTTAAAATGGCCAAGTCGGAAACCGCCGTGATCAAAGCCAAACCTAATGAAATAGTGGTTCAGTACAAGGCTGATGCCGAAGCAGCTCAAGACCAATCAAAAAGTATGGTCGAGCATATGAAGTGGCACTCCCGTAGGCAGGTCCTCGAGGAAGTCCACGCTCGAGGTTTTAACTTATTTGCGGAGATTGAGGATGCCAAGGTGTCTGAAGTCGAGGCCAAAAAAATGGCCTATCTTGAAGAGGATGATTCCGAGAGTTCAGTCAGGTCCGAAGAATGAGAGGATCCCGAAAATCCTGATGACGAGGCGGGATCCAGTCTAGATCAAGTCGCTTCTGTTCGATTTTATCCCTTTCTGTGCTTAATACTATTCATCAAGGATGCTCGGGCTTTGTAAAATTTTATATCGGGGCTATTCAGTCCTTGTAGAAAGGATTTTTGATATATATATATATATATATATATATATAAGGCTTTCCTTTCACAGCTTTCAAAATTTTTTTCTTTGCTTTTTTATTTGTATTCACAAAGATCGATATGCCTTGGCATGAAATAGTTAGGTTGTGTTCGAAGGCTCGAACGAACCTTACCTTTAACGTTATTTTGTTCGAGGCTTCGTGGGGATTCAGTGTTACGGAAAACTTTCTTCCCCAAAGTAGTTTAGGTTTATAATTTGCCGAGGGTAGCCTTTAGAACCAGTTTAGAAATTTCAATGCCTTGTTGTTTTTGTTACGGGCTTCAGACGTCTCCAAGCCGTGTTTATGTGGCCATAGCCTTTATAGTTCAGGAAATGCCAAATAAGCTTTGTGCCCTCGGGTTTCGTTAACCCGGAATGGCCTTAGCCCTTTAATTCAGGCATTGCCAAATAAGATTCGTGCCCTTGAGTGTTGTTAACTCGGAACAGCCTTAGCCTTTTAATTCGGGCGTTGTCAAATAAGCTTCGTGCGTTCGAGTGTTGTTAACTCGGAACGGCCTTAGCCTATTAATTCGGACTTTTCCAAATAAGCTTTGTGCCCTCGAGTGCTGTTAACTCGGAACGGCCTTAGCCTTTTAATTCGGGCATTGCCAAATAAGCTCCGTCCCCTCGAGTGTTGTTAACTCAGAACGGCGTTAGCCTTTAAAGTTTGAGGGTTTTCTAATAGGTCTTATGTCCCCGAGATCTAATAACTTGGACCGTCTGAGTTTGTTTTTCGGACGGCAGTCCCCGAGTGAGAGAGTGATTATTCGAACTCAGATTAAGGCGGCCCTTGGGCTCGTTTCCTTTAGGGGATCAGAAGCAGGGAATTCCTTGAGAAATGTAAGGAAAAGTTTTAAAAGACAAGATGTTTGCAAAGAAGAGATTTCATTTATTATGTCATTTATGTGTACAAGTTTTGTGTCAAGGTTCAATCAGTCTATTTGAGCACGGTTCATTTGACCATTTGGCCCTTACATTGAATCTTATTGATCTTCAACCATTCAATCCTAAAGTCTCTTTCCATGCTAAAATGGCCCCCTAGTATTCGGGGTCGATCGAAGACAAGCCGCGAATACTGTTGTCACTGATTCGTTACCGGCCTTCGAATCTAGGTTAACACGATTTACTTGTTGCCTCGTTAAAACCCTAGCCGTAAAACCTACTTGGGACAAAAGCGGTCCAAGGAAAAAAGAGTACAACGCATGCTTTCAGACCTAACATCACGTATGGCCGCTTGTTTGACATCTGCAAGCGTTAGTTCGTAATGCAAAATAAAAGAAAAGATAAAGAACAGGGGCGTACCTTAGCAGTAATACCGCTTTAAGTGAGTTATATTCTAGTTGTTCGGTAGTTGTTTACCATCCATCGTTCTGAGCTTGTAGGATCCTTTTCCGGTGATTTTAATGATACAATAAGGTCCTTCCCAGTGTGGTCCCAGCTTTCCCTCGTTCTGATTCTGTGTGTTTGGCGTGACCCTTCTTAGTACTAAGTCCTCGACGTTGAAGTATCATAGGTTGGCCCTTCTGTTGTAATACCTCTCGATCCTTTGCTTTTGAGCAGCTAACCGAACAAGGGCCGCTTCGCGTCTCTCATCTAACAGCTCTAAGTTCGTATTCATGGCTTCGTGGTTCGATTCCTTTGTTGCTTACTGGAATCTGATACTTGGCTCCCCGACCTCGATCGGTATCAAAGTTTCGGCGCCATAAACCAGAAAGAACAGGGTGGCCCAGATGCTGGATTTCGTGGTCGTACCGCATGCCCATAGGACTTCGGGTAATATTTCCTTCCATCTTCCTTTGGCATCAGTTAAACTCTTTTTGAGGTTTTGGAGTATGGTTTTGTTAGTAGATTTGGCATGTCCATTCCCACTCAGGTGGTAGGGTGTCGATAGGACCCTTTTGATCTTGTGATCTTCAAGGAATTTGGTTACTTTACTACCAATGAATTGCTTCCCGTTGTTGCATATGATCTCGGCTGGCATTCCAATTCGACATATGATGTGATCCCAAATGAAATCTATGACTTATTTTTCCCTAACCTTCTCATATGCCTGAGCTTCCACCCATTTAGAAAAATAGTCAGTCATAAATAGTATAAATTGAGCTTTACCTGGTGCCCACGGAAGAGGGCCAATGATGTCCATCCCCCATTTCATGAACGGCCGTGGTGATAAAACTGAGTGGAGCATCTCCCCGGGTCGATGGATCATTAGGGAGTGCCTTTGGCATTCGTCACATTTTTGAACGAATTCCTTTGCGTCTTTTTCCATATCGACCCAGTGATAATCGGCTCTGATTATTTTTCGAATCAATGACTCAGCGCCTGAATGGTTTTCGTAGGTACCCTCGTGGATTTCCCTCAAAATGTACTCAGTATCACCCGGTCCCAGAAATATCACGAGTAAGCCACCAAATATTCTTTTGAACAAGACTCCGTCTTCGGACAAGCTAAATCGGGCCGCCTTTGTACGCAGGGCCCTCAACTCTTTTGGATCCGAGGGCAGCTTACCGGAGCTGAGATATTCTACGTATTTGTTCCTCCAATCCCAAGTTAGGCTCATTGATTTGATCTCAGCATGGCCTTCCTCCACTACTGACCTCATAAGTTGTACGACTTTTCCTGAGTCGAATTCGTCGTCTTCGATCAATGACCCCAAGCTGGCGATGGCGTCGGCCTCGCTGTTTTGATCCCGAGGTATATGTTATAAGGTCCATTCTTTGAACCGATCTGATGTCACTTGCAGTTTGTCTAAGTACCTTTGCATCCGTTCCTCTCTGACCTTTGAACGTTCCATTGACTTGATTTACCACAAGAAGGGAGTCGCACTTGGCTTCGATCACTTCCACTCCCAAGCTCTTGGCTAGTTCTAGGCCTGCAATCATGGCTTCATATTCAGCCTCGTTGTTAGTCAATTTCACAGTCTTAATAGATTGTCTAATTATATTACCTGCTGGTGGCTTTAATACGATGCCAAGTTCGGACCCCCTTGCATTCGAGGCACCGTCTATGAAGAGGATCCATATTTCCAAGGAGGTTCTTGAGTCAACTAACAACTCTCTTTCGACCTCGGGTATTAGGGTCTGTGTGAAATCGGGCATGAAATTTGTGAACAACTGAGATTTAATGGCGGTCCGAGGTCGATACTCAATGTCGTACCCACTTATTTCTATGGCCCATTTGGCCAATCAGTCCGAGAGCTCGGCCTTACGCATAACATTCCTCAATGGGTAAGTCGCTACGACACATGTGAGATGACACTGGAAGTACGGTTTCAGTTTCCTAGAGGCACTTGGCAAAGCGAGCACCAGTTTTTCTAGCTGGGGGTACCTAGTTTTGGCTTCGCCTAAGGTTTTGCTGACATAGTAAATTGGAAATTGTGTACTTGTTCTTCCCGAACTAGGACTCCGCTTACCGCTATCTCTGAGATGGCCAAGTAAAGGTGCAATTGTTTGTCCGCCTTTTGAGTTCTTCCAAAGCTTGCTGGCATTTCGGGGTCCATGAAATGTTGTTCTTCTTTTTTAATAGTGCAAAGAACCGGTAGCTTTTGTCGGACGACCTCGAAATAAATCCCCCCATAGCGGCTATTCCCCCGGTCAACTTTTGCACGGCTTTCACATTGTCTATGACCATGATATCTTCGACAGCTTTGATCTTTTCAGGGTTGATCTCAATTCCCTGATTTGACACCATGAATCCGAGGAATTTACCCGACCCCACTCGAAACGCGCATTATTTCGGGTTCAGCTTCATGTTGTACTGCTTCAGTATACTAAATGTTTCCTGCAAATGTCTTAAATTGTCCTCTGCTCGCAGGGACGTAACTAACATGTCGTCAATATAAACCTCCATTAACTTCCCTAATTGTTTCTCGAACATTCAGTTTACTAGGCATTGATATGTGGCACCAGCATTTTTTAACCCAAATAGCATTACATTATAATAGTATGTGCCACATTTAGTGATGAAGGAAGTTTTTTCCTGATCACCTAGGTCCATCCATATTTGGTTGTATCCGGAATAAGCGTCGAGAAAACTAAGGGCCTCGTGGCCGACAGTAGCAGGCGGTCGATGTTGGGCAAGGGAAAAGAGTCTTTAGGACATACATTATTCAAATTTTTGTAATCTACACACATTCTTAATTTATTCCCTTTCTTAGGGACTACCACTACGTTAGCCAACCAACCTGGATATTTGACCTCCCGAATAGACCCTTCTTTAAAAGTTTAGTTACCTCATCCTTGATGAAAACATGTTTGATTTCTAACTGGGGCCTCCTTTTTTGTTTAACCGGATGGAACATCGGATCCAGGCTCAGCTTGTGAGTGGTTATCTCCGATGGGATACCTGTCATATCGAGGTGGGACCAAGCGAAACAGTCTTCGTTAGTTATAAGAAATTGAATAAGTTTTGTCCTAAGCTCAGGGCTCAGCCCCGTGCCCAGGTATACCTTTTGATCGAGCAAGTCCTCTCGCAACATGACTTGTTCCAGTTCCTCGACCGTCGATTTAGTGGATCGAAATTATCAGGGGTGATAAAAGATCTGGTAATCCCATAATCATCATCCTCGACATACGCTTGTTTGTTCATATCTTCTGAAGACTGTATCTATGATTGCTATTTCTTCATGTCTTCTATCACTTAGTTTGGAACCGTTGGTACTGGCGTCACCTCTTCGACCACAAACATTTCCTTTGCGGCCGGTTGCTCCCTGTAGACCATCTTAACTCCATCGGGTGTCATAAATTTTAATGCCTAGTGCAGCATCGAAGGCACCGCCCTCATATCGTGGATCCACGGTCTCCCAAACAAAGCATTGTACCTCATGTCCCCTTTGATCACACAGAACTTTGTTTCTTGAATGGATCCAGCGGTATTTATCGGTAACGTTATCTCACCCTTGGTGGTCTCACATGCCATGTTGAATCCGCAAAGAACTCAGCTTGTAGGAAACGATCTGGTCTAGCAGGACTCCACGACCCTTGATCGAATGATGTTGGCCGAGCTACCTGGATTGATTAACACACGTTTAACATTAATTTTATGTACGAGTACAGATATTACCAGCGCTTCATTGTGGGGCTGTACAATCCCTTCCGTGTCCTCGTCGTTGAAAGATAAAGTTCCCTTCGGCGTGTAATCTCGAGTCTGTTTCTCCCTAGTAATGGATATTTTGGTGCGTTTCAACATTGGGCCCTGAGGGGTATCGACTCCACCGATGATCATGTTGATGACGTGTTGAGGTTCTTCTTGCCCCGTCCGTTTGTCAGAATTCTTGTTCCCGAAATGATTTTTGGCTCGGTCGCTCAAGAATTCTCGAAGATGTCCGTTATTGAGTAGCCGGGCTACTTCCTCTCTCAGTTGCCTACAATCTTCCGTTTTGTGACTGTGAGTGCCATGATATTTGCACATTTGGTTAGGATCCCTTTGGGTCGGATCGGATTATAGTTGTCGAGGCCATTTAGTATCTTTGATGCGACTAATAGTCGATACAATAGTGGCAGCATCGACATTAAAGTTGTACTCTGATAGCTACGGTGCTTCTTTATGCCCGATGGGCCTTTCGAAGCTGCTTTTGGTCATGAGTCCCCGGCTGCTCCGGCCTCGGTCATTTCTCCTTTCATTTCATAGGGAGTTCCGGCCGGATACTCCGATTTTTCTGTACCCATGATATGGCTGATGTCGATCTCTGTTCGTTCTTGGTTCACGATCAATATCCCTCCTGACTCTATCAAGAGCTCTAACAGGATAAATGGATCCCGAAGAAGCCCCGAGCTGATCGTCTTCGACTCTGATTTTCGACTGGTACCGGTTATGTATGTCAGCCCATGTAACAGCCAGGTATTCTATTAAGTTTTAATTTAGTTGCTGGGAAGCCATTGAGCTTCGAATATTGAGTCCCTGAGTGAAAGCTTGAACAGTCCAATCGTCAATGACTGGCGGCAGATCTATCCGTTCCATTTGAAACCATGACACGAACTCTCTGAGCATCTCGTTATCCTTTTGTTTGACTTTGAAAAGGTCCGATTTTCTCGTTTCGACCTTGATGGCACCCGTGTGCGCCTTCACAAAAGAATCTGCAAACATAGCAAATGAGTCAATTGAATTAGGAGGTAAGTTGTGATACCATATCATGGCTCCCTTTGACAAGGTCTCCCTAAATTTCTTCAACAAAATGGATTCGATCTCATCGTCTACCAGGTCTTTACTTTTGATAGCTCATGTATACGAGGTTACATGCTCATTCGAGTCGGTCGTTCCGTTATACTTGGGTATTTGAGCCATACAGAATTTCTTGGGGATCGGCTTCGGAGCCGTGCTCGATGGAAAAGGTTTTTGCATGAACTTTCTGGAATCTAGGCCTTTTAACACCGGGGGTGCCCCTGGGATTTGGTCTACCCTGGAGTTGTAGGTTTCCACCTTTTTGTCATTCGTCTCGATCTTTTTCTCTCCTGATTCTATCCGTTTTGTCAATTCTTCGAGCATCTTCATAATCCGGGGTTTGCCCTCGATTCATATTCATTCGACCTTCCTACGATTGATTCATCCCTGCGGGAATTTTCCCGGGAAAGGCCGGGCTCAACCCTGTTCGGGATTTGGCTTCGGTTTTGTAACTGAGCTATCGCCGTCTGTTGAGCATGTAACATTTCGAAGATCATCCGGAGGCTGATCCTATCCCCTTCAACGTTTTGGGGGTTTCGAGTTACTGATCTGACTTCTCTATGAACGCTATTTGAGGGGTCGGTAGGCGGATCCGCATCAACTACCACGTGTGAATTAGTGTTAATCGGGTCAACAATCGGGATCTCGTTACCGGGCGCTATGTTGTTATTTTCACCTTGGTGATCGGACTCATTGTCAACGTGTAGAGGTGCCGATTGAGAGTTTGACATTTCTGTATTATAGCCTGCAATCAAAGACACTTCAAAGAGCAAGTATGAAGCAGTGTGTGTGTCATGGAGATTTGTATCAAATAACCACTATTATCCTTAACCCCACGGTGGGCGCCAAACTGTTTACCCTCAAAATCGGATAACAATTGAATTTATATGCGATTTTAAGGATACATGATCTAATTTGATACAAAAAAAAAATTAAATTGAAATTAAAATTAATGATAAAAGATGAATGCAAACCATACAAGTTGGGCAGCATTTGCCTTGTAGGATGATCGCCCTTGGGCCAAGAAACGTTGCAATCGGAGTCGGAAATAGAATAATGAGACTAAAGAGATTAGTCTACCGCTATTTTTCGTGATCAGATCCAAAATGTCCTTACAAATAACTAGATCCCCCTTTATATAGTAGGGGAATCCTACTTTAGGTATAACTTTTTATAAGGTAAAAAATCTCATGATTTGCTAAATAAGCGGTTCCATTGATTCGTGTCGAGATTCACGCCGCGATGCCCCGCCGATTACGGATATTCTGGCTTTCCGTTATTTAGGTTCGACGATCTTCCCTCGAGCATGTTCGGGGTCAGGATCGGTTCCGAATTAAGGCCTCAATATTCTCGACGACGGACATTCTGACCTCGTATTCTGCTTTGATGAAACTCGCGATCGATCTTCAACCCTTCGCGTTTCGAGTCCAATCTATCGTGTAATAATCGAGTCCGATTTCGACCATTTACTAACCAAAGCAATGAATTGCTTGATAAGATATCTTTAGATTCTGACTTATAAAGACTAGAAAATAGATTAAAAATCAAGGTCCTACAAATAAGAAACGATGTTCGCTTTATTCCTTTCAAACTCCAGTTCCATATAAAATGAAGTTCAGTCTTTGAATCTTTGTGTAGGCGAGGCGTGCATACGTATCAGGTTTCCATCTTTTAGAGAATATGACTTTGTGTAGGGTTTCCTTTTCTTGTGAAATCTCTTTTGTTTCATAATCAATTGTAACATCTCATGTTTCTTTTGTGATATATCATGCCCCATCCGCCTGTCAAGATATCAAGGAAAACTTTATTTATTTATTAATGGAACAATATTGGTTAGATTTGATAATATACTATCTGAAATTGAATAATGTTGCCATTCGTTGAACTTTTGGTTTTACCCGATAGAAAAAAAAATTATTTTTGCCCTTGACTCATATCGGAGCTTTAATCTGAGGATAATATCAAATAATATAGAGTCAAAAATTGAGGGATAAATTTTAATGTATTTTTTTCAAAAAATCTGGATGCGTGGAATCTATCTATTTCACAATAGAAATATATCAAGGAAAACTTTATATCATGTCCCATTCGGCTGGCAAGATATCACGGAGAACTTTATTTATTTATTCATGGAACAATATTGGTTAGATTTGCTCATATAATATCTTAAATTGAATAAATTTTGCCGTTTGTTGGACTTTTGGTTTTATCCCGATAGAAAAAAAAGTTGTTGCCCTTGACCCATAGCGGAGCTCTAATCTGAAGATAATATCAAATAATATATAGTCAACAGTTAGGAATAAATTTTGATTGATTTTTCTCAAAGAATTTGAATGTATGGAGTTTATCTATTTCACAATAGAAATCAGCTAATTGCAAGGACAGACACAAAATGATTTGTTAACACCAAAGAGTAGAATGAACAAAAATTTGTTACATAGGGGAAAATTGAACAATTTTCCTTTACTTATTTTTAGCTTTTTCTTGATCTATCATGTCTTGTAGTACTTCTTCAAGACACACACATACCCCATCTTGCACTACTTCCCATCCACTACCCTTTTGTCAGTAAAAGGGGTCAGTTTTTGGATTTGCTATTTCTTCCTTTTTCATTAAAAAAAAAAAAAAAATTAGTTGCATTGCCATTTCTGAATTTTCCACAGGAAATACAAACGAGACTGTTTCTTGGTGAAATAGGATAATTAGTTTCAGGAGGATAGGAAACTGGTAAAAAATGAAAGAAATGGCCCATGCAGGTCTCGAACCTGCGACCTTCGCGTTATTAGCACGACGCTCTAACCAACTGAGCTAATGGGCCAGTTTATTCGGTAATGACAAAGATTACTTTTATAGAAAATGTAAATTTATAAACAGTCTAAGTCGTGTGGAACCGAAGCTTTCAAGAAAAAGGAAGCCATGAAAAGTAATGAGTCTTGTTCAAGCTCTTCTTGTGCAGCTTGTAAGTTCTTGAAGAGAAGGTGCACTTCCAATTGCCAATTTGCACCATATTTCCGGTCGGACGAGCCCAAGAAATTCACCAACGTTCACAAGGTATTTGGAGCTAGCAACGTGATCAAGATCCTGAATGAAGTGCCACAGGACCAGCGAGAAGACACTGTCAACTCTCTGGTTTACGAGGCTGAGGTGAGGCTCAGGGATCCCGTTGACGGTTGCATTGGAGCCATAGCGTCTTTGCAGCGAAAAATGGCGGAACTGCAACATGATCTGATAGTTACTAGAGCTCATCTTGCTTACTATGAAGCTAAGCCTAGCACTTCTAGTTCATTCTTGGATTATGATTCCCTCAATGTCAACGTGCCTTCTGATTTCGTGGACACGTCGCTGTCTGGTGAATTCTTGGATAACTTCAGCCAGAATTCCTTCGGCATGGACCACAGTGGATCCACGAATGAATTTGGCCGATTTCCATTTCCATGATCACTTCATCTCGCTCTCTATTTACAGATTATGGGTTGTTTACGCATTTCCTTGTATATATAAGAGGAAGAGCGGCTCGTTGAAGGTAAATATATTCGTTTTTGTACATGTTATGATCGTTTGCCTAGTAAATCAAAGACTAATTTGGTCGTTTGCTTTTCTGATGAACTGCTATAGCCACATAATCATTTATGCACGGGTGTCAAATGTGCTCCAACGAATAACGCACAAATTTCAAAAACCACAAGCGCTTTGAGCCTATTCCCATTCCCCGGAAAGAAAACCAAACTCAACAAAATCACAAGAATATATTTTGAGCTTCACTAGTTATACTGATATGATTGATACAGAAAAGTATGAAAGAATTCATTTTTGAAGAAATTGAACATGTTTCCTAAAGACAATCAAGAAAATAGCATAACCTAGATTAATTTGAGAAGAATGGAGCATGTAAACAATTTTTCAGCAACTAGCATGGCATTGCAGTTGCCCACAAGGCACGATGCCCAAGCTCTCAGCATGAAACTCTGCCACGAGCAAATTCTGACATTGAATTCAAATTTGCAAAGTACATCATACATCAACATTGATTTCTTATCATGATTTATACAAACTCTGTAAATAAACTATGTTATGACGATAATCTAGTAACATCTAATATACTGCAATGATGGAAAATTAATAAAGTAGTACTTATATTCGATCACTGAAGCTCCACAAAAATTAAATCCAAATCCACAAGTATCCAGCAGCTTTTGAGAGGTACAGTACTAGTTAGCTGCCGGTACAAAGGATCCACATTTCTTTTATTGGGGTGCCCGAAACTCCATCCCAGCTTGCTAGTTGCTACATTAATGCTACATTATCCAGTAATGTACCCACCATGTGATAGAATCCTGTCAAGCTTCAGTGCTCTGCCCCAGCTACAATACAACAGAAGCCTGGAGCTGGCTTACACCATCAGTCCTTTTTCTCAAAGATGAAAACCAACAACAACCACCCCGTGAAATTCCACAAGTGGAGTTTGGGGAGGGTAGTGTGTAAGCAGACCTTACCCTTACCGTAGGAAAGTAGAAACGTTGTTTCTTATAGACCTTCAGCTCAAGAAAGATGAAAAGAAACAGTAAAACAAGCAAAAATATAAACAAAGAGCGATATTAACAACAAACACAGAGCCACAAAATGGATGGAAGGAAACAGTAGCAACAAGCAATAAAACAGCAAAATACTAAAAAACCGAAGTGAATATAATAGGAAAACAGATGGAAATACTGACAATCTAAGACAAGAAATACGCTCGGTGCGGAATAGAAATACCGTCATAAAACCAGACTAACCTAAAACCATAGGTACGGAATAGGATACGCTCGATTACCTACTAACCTTCTCTCATAATTCTCGACCTCCACGCCCTCCTATCAAGGGACATGTCCTCTGTACGATGAAGCCGGACCAAGTCCTGCCTGATCGCCTCCCCCCAATACTTCTTAGGTCTCTCAATTCTTTTTCTCAGAGATGAAACCATGTTGTCAATTCTTTGCCGCCATGCAATGACCTGCTGATGAAGCAAATAAGGGAAGTCCAAGTACGTGCATTAATCATTCATCAGAGATAAGCCTCAAGGCGATTCTGTCATACACCCCATAAAAATATCTTTTTTCTACCTTACTAAATGACAAGTTATTCACACAACAATTTACAAGCAACCGAGTGAATTAACCTTTGCTCCGCAGTGAACTTCATTGGATCTCCTCTTTCTGGATGCAACTGCTGACATCAACTACAGCTTTTTAGAAAATAAGCTAAAAACTTAAAGAGTATAGCAACATGAACATCATTAAGAAGTGCATACTTATTCAACTGCCAATCATGTAAGCAAGAAAAGTTGAAGATTTTATTATCAATCCAAAAATAAGTGGATGTTAAAAAGGGCATATAGAGAAATACTTCATACTATGTCCCATGTGCAAGCGAGGAGGGAGAATCCTATGCTAAAAAGGTGGTGCAAAGTACAATTGCACTATTTTTTCCAAGTTAAAATTGCTCAAAGTTTTGCATATGAGTGGGGAAAAAACCATGCAGAAGCAGAACACATAACTCATACAGTACCCTGGAAATTGATATGCACGAAATGATACTACAGAGGACTCGATTCTGTATTACAAAATCCAGCAATTACTTAGTCTTGCTAAAACCGCTACTACAACGATGGAGCCACAAGCTCTGGTTCTGTGACTTCTTTGACTGTAAATAAAAGTATGTTTTACTGAGATCAGACTAAAGAAGTAATGGGAGGCTCATATGGACATGAACTGCTTTAGTAACAAATAAAGCAGTTAGACATTCCACAATGATCTCACTGTGGGTTTGTCGGAGACTTCACTCACTATAACCATACCTTATACCAGTTGCTGTACCCAGCAACCAAACACAAATACTAGTTTTCTGGATACTGTTTTCAAACCATACAAGCGATCAGACATTGAAGCCACAAACCAATCAAATCTCCACTTTGCTTAAACCAGTGTGGCTCAGACTAGCAAAATTCTCCAAATTCAGTAAAACCCTTTCTCGTAGCAAAGAACTACTAGTCCAGCATATACTAATAAGTAGAAGCGCCATCTCCAACAGCAGTAAAGAGGTTAAGTAGGCTGTTAGACAGGATCAGCTACTCTTAATAAATTTGAACTGCATGGTAGAAGCAGCATTTCGAGGATACATTTAACAATCTCTGTTCACATGAAAGCCCAAATGCAACTTCTAAAATAATACCTCTTAGATCATGTGTATCCAGTATTTGAGCTTCAATTGCTTCAAAGCATGAGGAACAAAGTGATTACTGTACATAAATATCAACATTGAGCTAAATTTAGTAGGTGGGCATGCGCTCTAGATACAAGTAGTTGAATGACCATCTAGAAATAAAGGCATCTCAGAGATGCTTAAGATATAAACAATCAAAAGAGAATTTAAATGGTAACCAGAAATTATCTTTATCAGTTCCAAGAATAGAAAGTTGTTTTTTTGGAACTTTAAAGAACACAAAATTTATAGCTCGAAAAGTTCAAAACTATTGAAATTGGATGGTGCCAAAGAGGAAAATTTAGGCCAGGTCACCAATGGCTGTAGTATTCATGGGGAGAACCTTTTCTTTTTATACCCGTGGTGTCCGGGTCAGCTTGCGCGCACCTCCACTAATTCCACATGATACCTGCCACCTCTCACTAGCAACAGGTACTAGGTAAACTCTATCCACCAAGGCTTGAACAGATGAGAAGAAATCACCTAGTATTTTTTGCCTCCGCTGGGATTTGAACCTGAGACCTCATGGTTCTCACCCACTTCATTGACCACTAGGCCACGCCCTTGGGAGCTTCATGAGAATAATTTATCAGAAGAGGAAATATTTAGCAATAGGAGGGAACCTACTGAAGTGAATTTAGTAGGATCAAGTCAATCAATAAATCATTTAATCAACCATGCATCGATCCCAAAATAGTCGGATCTTCTAATTCAATTAGCTCAGTGTGCATGGATTTTAAAGAATTGTAAGTCTTTCTACATAACTTCCCTCCATGTGAATTAAGGTATGTTTCGTCCTTAAGCACTTCAATTATCATGGGGGCAAACCTACGAATTGGTGCATAGATCTATGTAGGAGATGATCAAAATATCCAGAGGAACCTCTAAGTTTACCCTCTACGTGCCATATTCTAATTTGGTCATCCTCTAAGACCACATATCCATCTTAGTATCCACATCTCCTTTATTTTCAGTCGGTCTTAACATCCGGCCCAGCATTCACTCACAGATATCTCATTATTTTGATGAAGCATTCAAAGGTCTCTCATTTCAACCATCTAGTTTCAATAAGTAAAATTTAGTGAGTAAAATGCCTACAAGCTGGTCAAAATACAACTGATCAAGCTGAATCACATATTCCTAGCATCAGCTTTGAGGGCCATGCCAGATCTTCAGTTTTGCTTTCCAGGGAAACATGTACTACCAACGGAGGCTTACAAGTATGAACAATTTTGTAGACGAAGTATCTCCAGAAACATCTAACATACTGAAAACTTAGAAGACTGCCAAGGTTCCAGCCTTAAATTGATAATTTGTTCAGCTTTTTTTACCACCTTGTACTTCAGTGGACTCATGGGGAAAAAATACCCAAACTAATGCAAGGACGAATCAACCCTATAGAAATCAGGTGTCACTTTGAATAAACAACAAAGAATATAAAACCCTAAACTTGCCTGCTAGTCAGCCAACTTGTCCTATTTGACAGTTTCTGGAATAATGTGGAGTAAATAGACTGGGATGTATGACAATCTTTTACGCAGACATAAGGTATTATACATGGCCAATAACCGATATCTAGCATTTTTTACTGCAAACTTTAAAGGGCTTAAGAAACACCAGAAGGGGATAATTTCATAAGGGAACCTCATCGCACTTCCAATGATGTCTAAAGGGCATCTGATGCTTTTTCTTCACATATGATAAATTGATCATGTTGACATTGAAAGGTAAACGACAGGTTGGTTGAATACCATTGCTGCAGAGTAAAATGGATATAACTAACTTGTGCGGGCACGAGTTTAAATTGGCTTACCGGTAAGAGCAGGTGTGTGGATGGACGTTTCAATCTTTCAACTTATGATAGATCATCCAAAACATCCTTTGAGCAGATACTGCCCTTTACCAACTCTATTAGCTGCTGCTGCTGCTGCTTCAAGTTCTCAAGATATTCTCACTGATCTTGTCATTTATCTTCTCAATCGAACTAGCCAGAGCAATCCGTGTACGCCATTTTATGCTTTTAGCATTCCCTTGAGGTACTTATTTTATAAATAGTATAGGTCCTTGAAGAAAACATGAAGGAAAAGATATATTATTGTTTAACACCAACCATTTTCTTCATGGATCAATTGATTAATTTTATCTCTTTAATGATAACAACACGATAGGGGATTCAAGAATTACTAAAGAAAAAACAAGAAAATCAAGAAACATGCGGAAGCTAAAAGAAAATAGGGAAACGAAAAAGAAGAAAGAAATTAAAGATAGATTGAATTCAAGAAAGAGTTTCTTGAATTCAAGAAGTCTATTCTTGGAGTTAAATTCGAACAACAATAATTAGGTAACGAAAAACTAATCGCCTTTGATAGAAAATTAAAAACAAGACATAAATTGTGAAACCCGACCCTTTAGAATAACAAGAACAACAATAAGCCTAAACTTATCACCTTTCTTGAATACCTAAAAGTGATCTAAGATTTCGGAAGAGTTTAATCTTACCACCTTAAGTTGAGTCTTAAAGGTTTAAGAATAAATTCAAGATTAGCCATACATAAGAGTGCCGGAAAAATCTCACAATTTTTATTGATAATAGTCTAAGTTACCCTTTATATAGAGAAGGGTCACGACATTCTACCTTCAAAACAAGGAAATAAAGTCCTAAACTACTTTGGACAACAAGTCCAACTACCATAGGAAAAGGTAAAACTCTAGGAAATAAAAACCAAGTCAATATTGGAAAGTAATTCCAATAATCTTAGGAAAAGAAAAACAAAATTTTAACTACCTAGGAAAGCATCAAATATGTCCGAACAAACTGCGAAACAAAATAAGAAACTTTGACTCCTTCTCCTATGTCTTGGCCGCCCCCCTTGCACTGACTCGGGCGCCAAGTTACCTCCTTTGTGGGTTGATTTAGGCACCTAATTTAGGCCCTCTTTGGCTGGTGCTTGGACCCCAATTGACCTCCTCTCCTCTTGGACTTGGACTTGGACTTGGACCATGAAATGAGTGCACTTAGCTAAATCCTCTCCATAATTCTTAAGCTCTTTCCACCATTAGTGCCTTCTTGATCTCCCATTGAAGCCCAACAACCTTGTCTTGATTCCCCTTAGCTTGAGACCTTGTGAATGGCTTTCTTGGTGCTTCTAAAGCTTTATCCTTGTCCGTGGAGCTATCACCTAATCATATCACCTAATCATCTGGATGTGTTTGTAGCCACATTGATCTTTAAAACTTGAAAGCAACATGGTCCGTTCCAAAAAGATCTAAAACTAGAACAAATCAATCCGGCATTAGAATCTGGATGAAAAGCGTAACTGCACAGCATATATATTTCAGCTCTTTTATTTATCTTTACAACTAATTGTATCAAATCAACGTTTCCATTATGATGGATCAAATTCATAATCCGTAATTTTCTTTGCTAACAACATAACTAAACCAAGTCTATATATTTCAAAAATGCGGCATTTATACTTAGTAATAATTATCTCAATATCTCATGATCTAACATGCAATTCATAGAAATCCTTCAATCTAGGACCCAATGCCAATCTCCTTTCAGTCATCTCTTTCACCAGTTCCTTAGCTTCCTCGAATTTACCTCTAGTGATCAACCTGGTCGCCAGTATTCCAAAATTCTCCGAAGCCAATTTCGCGTCTCTCCCTGCATAGCTTCTAACAAACTCTGCTGCTTGTTCATAAAACTGGTACTTCAGCAACGCGCCGATAATGTGGGCGTGTGTGCAATACAATGGCGGAACTCCATCATCTACCATCCTCCTCAACACTGCCAAAGCCGCATCCAATTTCCCCACTCTACACGTGCCTAAAACCAGTGCGTCGTACGTCCTGGTATCCGCCCCGAGCTCTTCCTCCTCCATCTTCGCTAGAACTCCGGCAGCCGATACCACATCTCCGGTGAAACAATAACCGGTCAGCAGAAAATTGTACGCCGTCAAATCGGGTGCGATACCGTTAGATCTCATCACGTCCATCACGCGCCACGCTTCATGGAATTCATCCTTCTTCGTGAGCGCGTTGATTATGGGATGAAACGTGACACTGTTCGCTCCGTGCCTTTTACTCATCATGGTTTCGGCAACACGCGTGGCCTCCGAAATGCAGTGCATCTTCGAGAGACGCGCAATTAGACAGTCGTAGGAGCACTTTTTTGGGTAACCATTGTCTAAGCGAGCTATCGTGTCCAATAGATCGTCGAGTATGGAGAGGTTAGTTGTAGAAACGAACTTGAAGGTATTGTTGGTGTTGAAGAAACCATCGGTCACGCGCTTGTTGAGGAGGTGGTGGACAGTGGCGAAATCTCCTTCCCGCCCAGCTTCGTTGATGCGCGCGTCGTAGTAAGTGCAACTAGGAAAGTCGGGGATCGTGGCGGAGCTACAGATTGAGCTTTGGATAGCGAAGGAACAGAGAAAGCTAGATGATTTTGAGCTTGAGGAGAGCTTGCGAAGTGCTAGCATTTCTAGGGTTTCTGTTTCGATGGGGAATTATCTGTCGTGGATCGAGGGGATACGGGTTGTAGAACCCATTGCCATTTGAGTTTGACTGAGTCATTTGGGCCATTTAGGAAAGACAAGACGCCACATTCCATATCCGTCGGCCCATTTACTATTTTCCACTTCGGAAGGATCAAAGAATTCCTATCTTACCTTTCAGAATTTTCAACCTACCGATTCATGGTAAGAAAAATAGGGTGATTATAAACAGGTAAAACCGTTAAAATTTTGAGAAAATAAAATCCACCTCCAAAATCTGATAGGGCAAGACTTGTGGTGATCCGTAAGAATTAAATCTTGTGGGTCGCCAAGATTTATTATTTGATACCGGCCAACACTTACCTAAGCAGTAAGTTACAATGATTCGTTAGAATTTATGGTAAAATCTAAGAAGGACGTCCAAAAGAAATATACATTACAATTAGCTAAAGAATTTCAACTTACTGTTCAGTTGGGAGCCTATTTTTATTTTTTTTTCTTTTAATAAAGAGAATGATTGACTAAAATTATAAGCTAGTTAAACTAGTTTATAATCCGGAGCGGATCTATCTAAAAGAATGAGGTGCCACGCTGCTTAACGCCTCAATTTGAAACATTGTATTTATATGTGAATGTCTATAAAAACTATTATAAATGTAAACCATGCCAGCTGAAATAATTAGGATGCCTAAGGTGCCGGTGGCTAAAAGTCAGGTTTTCCTCCTTGGGATGCAAGATTGAATATGATTTGTTACACTTTGTGGAACTTTTTTTTTAGTATGTTGGCGTTTCTCAGTGATCTGCTACTGTGGAAGCAAGAGATTTCTTCTTTGATTAGGGAAAAATAATAGATGAAAAAATATATATTTTTATATATTTATATATATATATATATATATATTATGTATCTTATATATTTTTTTTATGTTATATATAAATTTTTATATACTTTTTTAATTACGGAATGTAAATAATTTTTAATACAGGCGAAAAGTGAAAAAAACTCATTTGTAAATGAATATTATGAATACCACATACAATCTTTGTTGACCTTTTTCCTTATATTAAACTTTTGCTGACTTTTCTTTTTCTTTCCTTTATTTTAAGCATAAAAATATAAATAGTTTTCTTCTTTCAACAAATCTTTTCTATTCTACCAATTCTTCTCCTCTCTTCATCAAAATTTTAGTAACCCTTCCTTGCTGTCCGGCTTCTGTCCGGCTTCTCCCAAGTTGTTGCTTCTTATCTTTAATTTTACATGTTAGCTTTGCTTTTATTTAAGTGGTTATCAAAATATAAAGAAAAAGTACATCGTAACGATCCGATTGGTCGTTTTGAAATTTTACGTTGCTTTTTGCGGTTCGAGACTTCGAGTAGGTTCATTTGATGTTTTATGACTTCCGTGAATGGTTGATATTGATTTTTGAGAGGTTCAGGAGTGTTTTGGAAGGAATATTCTCATTTTGAAATCTTTAAGTTATTGGAGTTGGCCAATATTTGACTTGTGAGTAAACGATCCCGAATTGATGATTTGACGGTTCCGTTAGTTTCATATGATTATTCTGGACTTATACGTATATTTAGTTTGGGTCTCGGGTGACCCAAGGTCATTTCGGTGACTTTAGTCGCAAGTTAGAAATTTGAACTTTAGAACTTTTGAAATTCTTGGTTTGATGCTTGATTCTTTGTTTTAATGTTATTTTTATGTTTTGAGCCTTCGAGCAATTTCATTTAAGTATGTAGATTTGTTTGGATGTTTGGACGGGGTCCCAAAGGGCTCGGGTGAGTTCCGGACCATTTTGATACATATGGCAGCTGCTGATATGCTATTACGCAGCAATGCTTCGCAAGCGCAGAGCTAGTCTTGCGTTCGTAGATTTTGGGACTGCGGGGATTTCACCCTTCGAAAATGCAACGGGTAGGACGCAAACGCCGAGCTTGGAGGGATTGACTTTTGTGAACGTGAAGGTTGTATCGCGAAAGCGAAGGTTGGCGGGGGGAACAACCATCGTGAACGCGAGGGCTTCAGCGCGAATGCGACAGCCATAGACTCTAGCCTTCGCGAACGCGGTGTGTATGTCGCGATCGTGATGCACTGATGCCAGAGGTATTTAAATGCTAGAAATCGGTTTTTGACCCTATTTTCACCATTTTTGAGACCTAGACCTCGGGAGGAGCCGATTTTCTGAGGAACTTTTACTCCAACTTCAAAGATTACTATTTTACTTATTTTTGATATTATATCTTGATTCCTCATAGATTTTTATCCCTAAATCTAGGATTTTAAATTGTAAAAATTGGATTTTTTGGTTTTGAACTTAACAGAGCTAATTTTGGAGATTTGGACCTCAATTTGAAGTTGAATCTTGAAACTAATTATATATTTGGACTCGAGATCGAGCTTTAATCTCGATTTCGGATTTAGACCATGTGGGCCCGGTTGACTTTTTGTTCACTTTGGGATTTTATCAAAGATTGATGCTTTATTGATTGACGATGTTTTCTTTAGCATTATTTGATTTTCTTAGATGATATTTGACTTGGTTTTGATCGTTTTGAGGAGTATTTCTTAGAAAATCCATAATGGGTTATTGAACTTATTCCAATATGAGATAAGTATATTGTCTAGCTTTGGTTTTAGAAATTTTTTCAAATAAATGATATTATTTGCCACATGATGGGATGATGCATATACAAGGTGACGAGCGTATATGTGTGTGACGGGGTTATCTGTGCTCGGGGTTGACTGTATGCTTCTTTGTGCCTTGTTGAACTTTGGGATCTTCTTAACTTATATTTCATTCTCTTCCAAAACTATATGAGCACAATTATCCATGCTAGAAATCATGGTTACACGTATAACATCTTAAATGAGCAGAAGGGACAATTCTTGAAATTATTGATATATTTGATTTGATTATAGTCATGCCTTATATTACAAACACATATCTACACTTGTTATTCTTGTGCTACTTGAGCTTCTTTATTCATATTAAATATTATGATTGGGGCTTCGATGGGTATTTTTGTATGGTTGACATGACATTGGAACGATGGATATTTTTGTGTGGTTTGATATGAGATTGGCACGTTAGTTGTCTCCATTCGGAGAGGATGGGAGTTAGACTTTATGTTATGTTTATTTGTTTCTTAGATACATACATGCATTCTACCTTGGTTGCTCCTACATATTATCCTACTTGGTTTATTGCTATCACATCTATGTTCCCTACTTGGTTTGTAATTGTTACATCTATGTTTCCCACTTGGTTTATTACTATCAGATCTATGTTTTCTAATTTTTTGTCACATCTATGCTTTCTTCTTGGTTTATTAGTGTTACATATTTGTCTTCTACCTTGACTGTTTTTATTATACTTGTGCATGCTACCTTGTTTGTTACTGTTATAAATATGCCTTCTACCTTGTTTGTTACTATTATATATATACCTTCTACCTTGTTTGTTACTGTTACATATAGCCTTCTGTCTTGTTTGTTGTTGTTACATATATGCCTTCTATCTTGTTTGTTGTTGATTTATATATGCCTTCCGCCTTATTTTTTATTGTTACAGGGATGAGTTGTTTATTTGGTTGTTACAGTTTTCGTGCTGATTGATATAATGAGATTGGGTGCGCGCCGCACATTATTATAATTGAATCAGGTCCACACCGCACAATATGGTCATAGGATCGTGTTGTTCGCTACAACAATATTGTTATTTGTTGAATTGAGTTGTTGTCATGTAAAACATATAGTAATGCATTCATTTACGCAAGCTACATGCACACCTCTTCATATGCTTTTCCGATATTTTCTTATGTATGCATGGTACTTGTTAATGAATAGTTAGACATATTAAAGGTGTCGGACTGATGTAAAGAAAGAGTTTCCTTCATACCCTGACATCGGGCTCATGCAAGGGCATTCGTATAATGGTTATTTGTAATTGATGAAACTTGACCTTATTCATATAAAGAGTCCCCAGATTCATGTAGAAGTAGCTGAGTTAGTGCCACTGGGTGTATATCTTCTTCTGTAAATGGCTTTGGTATATTTGTATATGCTTTGGACCTGGTTAACCAGAATAACATATTGTTAACTTCTTCCATTGATGTGTACCTTATTGTTGATATTGTTGTTTTCTCTATCTTTTTGTCTATTATTTCTTCCTGCCATTTTCTATGCTTATACACTGCACATGTATATTAAATGAGTATTTTTTGACTTAAAACTCCATCACTACTTCACATATATTAGTCAAGATACTTACTAAGTACCTGAGGTCAGTAATACTCATTCTACTCTTCTGCACCTTACATGAAGGTATTTGGAGCTAAGTAGGAGTGGAGTTCGAGGATGAGCATTGAAGACTACAATGTTCTAGCCATCTATTATCATCTTATTCATGATAATATAGGACTTGTATTATGTTTATGGAACTTTCAAACAAATGATGTATTTTTTCTTGCCAAGATTGTATATTCCAAAGTTTAGTTGCTCATGAATTGTACTTCTGGATCTTGGGATAGTTGTATCTAAATTTGTATTCTTAATTTTGTATTTATTGATGATCTACGGGCTGAATGATATTTTATGCTTAGTTGGCTTACCTAGCAGGTTTGGGTTAGGTGCCCTCACAACTTGGTAGAATTTTAGGTCGTGACAAGTATGTATTAGAGCTCTAGGTTCATATATTCTACGAGTAATGAGCAAGTGTCTAGTAGAGTCTTACATATCACTATGATGACGTCCAAACATATATTCGAGAGGTTATAGGGCATCTAGGAAAGCTTCACATTCTTTCTTTCCTTATCGTGCCACTTTGATTCAGCTTGAACTCTAATCTTCAATTTCTCTCTAATCATTCGTGTGCATTGTTGGGAGCATGCAATATGTTAAGCACCTGCGACTTGTAATGATGTCGTGGAAGAGCTACAAGACAACTAAGTGATAAGTGTTATGTTTCTAAGGACTGCTCTTGGAGAGCTTGCTATAAAGAAGGGGTTGCGTGTGATGCCACGAGATATGGACGCTTGATTATCACCTTGGAATGTGGTGCAGTCTCAAGGTACAGATGTTTGGATGGATCTTTAGTAATTCACTAGTGGGAAAATAAATTCTTGCATCTGGTTGACAAGAGTAGCCTCGAAAGGAGCAATTGATCATGTGGAGGTTTAAATCACAATGAGGTTGAAGATAGATGTTGCATTGAGGTTTAATAGGTGGGCTATCTTCCGTGATGAGGTTAGAGGTTGTATGGTTTTCCATATAAGGTTATTGGGTGTTCTTGGATGATGTGAATATGGCTTTAGGCCAAGTGGGGAAGCTTACCATCAATGATTGGGTCATGTAGGCATGTGTTGATATAGTTTCTGGGCTGAGGTGCATTTGTGAGCTTATTGTGGCTTGAGTAGGGTGGCATCGAGATTGACTTGGATAGGGATTTATTAGATATGTGATGTGATATGCCTGAATGATGCATGGGGATGGTTGAATGGCTTAGGTTCGGCATTCATTGTTGTTACAGTGTGGAATGGGAAGATATTCACTCAATTGTCTATGCGCAGGGTTATTTCTCCTACATAGGATGGTACGAGATGGGGCAAAAATTGTTTGTTATGTTCGGTTACGTATTGTGGCACTAGAGTAGAGTGGTTGAATTTTAGAATATGGTTCTAATGGGATTTAGCTTCAGGATGTGATGCGTAAGGATTGACCAGATGCTTTTCTTGCTTTGAAAATAATGATTGGCATGGAATTACGACGAGGACTTGGAGCACTTCTGTAATATCATTAATGTAATCTAGACTACTGGAAGAAAATGGGTCAGACAGCAGTAGCTTGGGTCAGCACGGTAATAGCATTTTGTTAATTTTTTCAATATGATCGGGTATTTCAGGCACTTTTGCGGTTGGACTTTTGAGTTTAGTCGTCTTCGAGACTTATTTTATTTAGAGAGATTCAGTTCTGATAGCTTGGTTATGTGTAATTGAGTTTCGAAGAGTTTACGATGATTTTAACCACGACCTTGAGATTGATGTCTTCTACGGGAAGGGAGAGTTTGTTTCATATGGCGAAGGTTCATGAAATGAGTTAAGTGGTAAGTTTCTAGTCAATGGAGGGCTTATTAGGAGAACTATCCTACTTGTGATTTAGAGTTGATTGTGGGATTCTCATGTTTTTATATGATCTCATAATAGATGTAGTGAGCCGTGTGAGTTTTGGGATTGAATGGACAAGGTTAGGGTTTGGTTTCGATAGGAAGGTCAGAAGTTCTAGACAACATGAGAGATTTTAGATGTTTAAGAGAATGCTAGTACTATCTTGTATTTGCCTCAGAAGGGTGTGTATTGTAGAAGACACATTGTATATTGATTTGCAGATGCTTTAACTAAGTATTATAGAAAATGGTATATATTGTAGAAGACACATATATTGATTTGTGGGTGCTTTAACTAAGTATTATAGAAATCACATGGTTGGTAACCATTGGTGCTCGAGTTTTTGCTACCTAACACGAAAGATTGATAGGAGTATGCTTCCTGAGGCGATTGTGTATGTGTGATGTGGCAGTCATTCAAGTGGGAGAGTTAGAGATCGGGTATGGAGATGCTTGTATTCGGGAGGTTTAAAGATCATATTTTTTTTAGAGGTAGACTATCCCTTTGGCTGCAAACAGTGAGAATATATCAATGGTTAGATAGTCGCTTATATGTGTTATGAATGGTCACTTGAGAGGATTTGTGTTTGATGCATTGGATCTCACAAGGTTGTAGCGGATCAAGGGTAATAATGTAAGTTGTGTAATTGGAAGGACATGAAAGGGAAAGGATTTAGAGATATTGCTTTGAGTATTTGAGTTAGTTAGAAATCAGCGGTCGAGGTGGAAAATTAGGATCTATTTGGGTTTCAATGTGCGAAATTTAAAAAGAGTTATTTTGAACATTTGGAAGATTATTTACTTATTTTGGAATGGTTTGAGTCAGTTCCGGGGGCCTACTGGTAGTTCTATGGAGGATGTGTCATCGGGTGGAATTAGTCTTATCCATACCCTAGTCAGTTTCATATGTTATTCTCTTATGAGACTACTTGATTATTCACACATATGTTGTGGTCATGTTTAGGCCTTGTGGTGGTATCTGAGCAAGATGGCTCCTGATATATTGATTTGCTTATTACACCTTAGCCGTGCTTACCTTTTTCGTAGTGTCTTATGCTTATTCATCTCCCCATAGTTATAATTATGCACTCTACTGTGCTTGATCTTAATGCACATGTGTTTGGGGAGTATGTGTTTGGTCCATGGGTACTCCCGTGAGGATTGATATTATTGGATCGGGTTGCACACAGTAACAATATTATGATGGGATATTTTTCCTTGTGCTTATTTCATGTGTTTTGCTTCTCTTTTTTGGGAATGGTTCATAAGGTTTTTGTTTTATTTGCCCTACTGGTTAAACTTGCTTGGTAGCTCGCTTATTTAATCCTCTTGTTATTATTTGTCATTTGAGTTATTTCTTCTTTGGAGCACAAACCACGTTTTATGAGGTTCTATGTAGAATATAGTATAACTTCTCAGTTGAGCAGCTTGTACTGGCTTAGGCGAGGTTATTGGATCTGGAATTAGGGCGATCAGATTTGGATAGAGCATGTTTTGAAGAAATATTCCGTTGAACAGTGCAAGATTTGTCAGTGTCTTATCGGAAGTGAGAACTCCATGACTTGTTGATATGATGAGTGGTTACGAGTTTTTACATGTTTCTCTTTTGTCATTAGTAGTGGTGTGAAGGATTGAAATGAGGATCTATTGAGTTGGCGCATTTGACTTGCAACTAGGTTTGCCTAGGAGCATTGTTATGAGAAAGAAAGTGCGACTAAAGATGTGAATGATGCGGAATGCATCATGTGGTTGTATTTTGATAGTTCATCTATGGCTTGATAGTGGTTAATGAGATTTATATAGTAGAGGTACTTGTGAGAATCAAGTTTTAGAAGGAAGTTCCAGATATTGTGTTGACGTTATAGGCTTACAAACGAAGGTTGAGAGAGAAGATCTTCAGTCGAGATATGATAGTGGATTGATATGCATAGGGTGACATGAGATCACTCGTGGGAATCTATTTGGTGAGTTTATTCAGCTATTTGACGGTTTTGGAATGACTCTTGGCATGTTCGAGGATGAACGTATGTTTAAGTGAGGGAGAATGTAACAATCCAATTGATCTTTTTAAATTACGGCGCTCTTTTTTGCGATTTGAGACTTCAAGTAGGTTCATTTGATATACACTTTCACGTACGAAAATATGGGGTGTAACATCATTCCCTCCTTTAGAACATTCGTCCTCGAATGTTGACTGATGCACTTATCAGTCTCATAACTTATAGCTTTTATGAATACCTTATTATTACCCTTGCCCTCTAGGCAACTGTTCTATGAATAAATCCAAAGGCTAGGGTATTCCCACCCTTAGGCCTCATTCTCACACCACGACATGTGGTTGAAATTCTTCCAATCTTGTAATTGTTGCTACCTTATGTCATGCAGCCTATACGACTCTATCATTTTACGGGCGCCTATGCAACTCTTCTCTCCAGTTTCCTCTGGCTTTTAGCCAATCTCTAGGCCTCACTTTGTGAATATATACAGAACTATTGAAAGTTGTTCCTCTGGGCATTTATAGGTGTACTGAAGTCTTTCGCTTGGTACTTTATCGAACTTACGACTATTGCTATATTTTGTTTTGTAGCCTCGGTTATCTATCCTTATGGATTTATTGCATCTAGGTAGGTCATACTATACCGTAACACTTACTTCAGTTTGTTATTACCGAGGTTTG
Organism: Nicotiana obtusifolia; assembly: GCA_002018475.1. Taxonomy (NCBI): domain Eukaryota; kingdom Viridiplantae; phylum Streptophyta; class Magnoliopsida; order Solanales; family Solanaceae; genus Nicotiana; species Nicotiana obtusifolia. The sequence goes on from MCJB01001914.1 coordinate 258,196, forward strand.
CTACCCAACTCTAGGTTACTCTCTCGTTGCTTATCCTATATGTGTAAATCTAAGTCCTTTAATGCTTCCTAATTACTGTTCATCTTAAGAATGACAGCCTAATCTAATCTCATACTTTGTAACTTTTATCCAGCTATTGTTGATGTACCTTCATGTTGATCTGTAATCTACTACTAATAACTTGAAACCTCTTACGTAATATATTGTTGTTAGGGCTCACGTCTCATCGGGGAACATCTGTAGTTATTTTCCTGATCCACCTAGGGACGATTCCATAACTGTATTTCATAGAAGCCCCAATGTGATTCATCTTAAGGGGGTATTCTAATCTCATGCAATTCAAAAAATCCCTTCTCTTTGAATCAATACTCAATCGAAGGCCTAAATGTCATCCACTTATCATTTGTCGCAATTACACCCTTATTATACTTGCAGGGCAGCATTCCATCTCTTCTAAATGCTCCTAGTCTTAAACTCCTTCGAGTTCATTCAGGTTATACATAGCTTTCTATAACTTATGGGAACCATCAGCTCTCTTGTTTTGATGGGCTTTATCCCGAGGCTTCACCTATTCTAGTCACCTTTTCACTCACCTTTTCTTATCCTTACTCATGTCTACCTAAAACATTGTTGCTTTACCATACTTTAGCTTACGACCTACACATGTCTATTTATACTACCTGCAACCTTCCTTTAACTTGCTAGCACCATAGATTTCCTTATATTATTCTGGAACATCAAGCAAGAGATCACGCTGTCTCTAACTCTTCTTTACTCTCTTAACTAGACCTCTTGATACCTGGAAACCATAGGATGGAAGATATGCTACTGACGACACCAGTATCATTTTTGGATATTGAATCACAGCACTTCTAGCACTTTACCTGAAGTATGGAATATTCACAAACTTCTGCTTGAGTATCTCATACCTTTTTCACTTTTACCTTCATTAAATCTCCCATCGTATCTTTGTCTCTTTCATAGCCTCCGATCCACATTGGTAGGATTCACATCCACAACTTGAAGCTCTACTATAATACATGCACCTCTGGTGTATACACAATCCGGTAGGAGCTTCATATCGACTTCTTATGAGGCTGGTACTCTTCTAACTGGCTTTATCGTAGAGCCGTTATAGAATATGGTTATTGTACTATCTCTCTTGTACCTCTGATTTTAAGAGTGATTTTGCAATATTCACTATCACAATTTCCATAATTGTCTAAGTCTAATAATCAGACTCCTTATTTACTTTGCTGATGTAACTCTTTAGTTTCCTCTTCTCTTTCAGCCTTTATGTAGGCTTAAACTATCTTCTGATTTGTGCTCAAGGTATTATTTATTACTTTAGCCTTTTACGGACCCTGTGGAACATCCATGATATAATCTTCTAACAATTCAAGCCTTTGTCTGTGACATGGAATCAATTCTTTCCTTTAACTTATATTGGAGTCTCCTATAAATTTAAGAATGTTAACATATATGCTGCATGAATAATACTTTAAAATCTTAAGTGCGGACATAACGTATCTAACTCTGGGTCATAGATTGAATAATTCCTTTCGTGCCTTCTCATTTGTTTTTAAACGTAAACGATTCTTTTTCCTGGTCGTTCTACCACTTGTTACACGAATACTTAGCTTATCTTAGTTCCCACATATATTGGAATTTCGTGCAACTCATATGATCTCGAATGTTACTTTCAATTTTACTTCCCATTCATGGGTCACGATAGGTGCCACTTTATTATGGGTGCATACAAAGTCGTAGTGAGACTGCTGCTCCAAGATCATTTCTTCTTTAGGTCACTATGCTTATGTTGAAGTCTTCTTCCTTATTTCCTCAGCTAGTCATTCATTGTAGCACTTAGGGGAGACCCTCTGACTCTTGTAAAGCTGCGAGCTTATTACATCGTATACCCGAAGGAATTTTTGATGTTCTTACTCGCTTACAATTATACTTAGTTACTTACCTCCACACCCTTATGCTCGTAGGGTGACTTAAGAACTGAAATTTTGTTTATCTCCCCAGTGGCACTCTCTTTTATTTCTATAATACTTATACGGTACCTTAACTACCCAACTCCCATCTGAATATTTCTCAAGGATTACGATGTTATATCTGTCAGACTGAATTTCATGTGCCGGGTTTCACTACGTTTATCTTTCTTGATCTGCTGATTTATCTGAGACCTCAACTACTAACTACTCTCAGTCCATGCTCATATATGTATTTTGCGTAACCTCTCTTGGGTTATGTCATTTGTCTTAACTCATCTTCGCACTGGCTGCTAATGTATCAAGTGTCCATTCACACTTATTTTTCAATAACTTCCTGGTTGGGAACCCTTACTGCCTCTCCCCGGCATCATTTTGCATAATGTTCCGGAGTCGTAACATATCTGTAGGATCTGAATAAATGCAATCTCATTCCTTTCGCCTTTCTACCGCATTCTTCCTTTATTATTCCATAGTTAACTAAACCACTTAACTCCGACTTAATACCATATCACCCCATCTCCCCCCCTTCAGGGGAGTACTAACATTTAATGCTATAAAGATTTACCTATAAATATTTTACCTCTTCATCTTCGGCATTTTTTCACGTCTTCACTGACTCTTACTCGCCTTGCGATAACCCTTCTCTAACAGGGATAAATTAATTTCTTACGCGCGACGGTGAAACCTAGTGTAACTGTCACACTTAGTTCCTTAAGCTTAACTCTGCTCACAATGCTTGCTTTAAGGAAGCGTCTTCCTAAATGACCTTTAAAGGTTATTCTTCCATTGTTCATTCTATTATTGTCGAAACGAGATCTCTGAAATTCTCACAATGCCGAGTATTATCAAATCCTTCGGTCCTTAAAATCATGTTCGATTTTTTTTTCTTGTTTACTAGCCCATACTAATTTCTATTACTCCGGGGGCTCTAACTTAGCTTTCTAGTAATCATGTTGGAGTCACCAACTCGTCTCTCGCAATAAGGATATGACTTTATGGCATATACTCATTCATAGTCTCAAGGCCTGTCACCTATTGTCTTTTCCATTACTTGACCATCGACTATGTCAGCTTGTCATATTATGATTTACCGTTATCACCTGTTTATCACATCTTACTCGTAATGCTTCATTTACTCTCTTCTTATTCTCCTGCTAATATCTCAGTCTATTACCTTATTCTGAAAACTTCAACAAAACATACTTTCACTTTTATCTCCCCTTGCACCATCTCAGTGGCGCTTCGGGTCGCCTAATATTCTCTTTTTACTAGGGGCGCCAGTCACACTAAGATAAATATTTTTCCTTTATAGGATTCCACTACATGTCTTATGATATTTCTGAACGTTCTAGTATTCATATCTAACTATACTATTCTAGAGTGCATCTGGTATGCACGATCTAATAGGGCCTTAAGCAGGACCACATCATCAAGAATTCTCTCTCTATTAATGCCCTTATCTGCTGCTTTATTAGCCCTCTGGTTAGCTGTAATTTTTCTAATTGAAAGCATCTCTATATCATTAACAAACATAAGTCTTGGCTCGAACTCATATGACTCAGCTCTGTAGCACGATTTTGATTTGAAAGAAGGGTAACAGACTCCTAAATGCCTTGTAGCTTCCTGTTTATATAATGTGGTGCAATACACATCTACAAGGCTCTATTAGACACGACTTGTAGACTCCCTAGGATAGAACTGCTCTGATACCAAGTTTTTCACCCCCTAAACCTGAAGAGACGTGGCCGGCACCCGATGCCATACTCGGCCCTAGCGTACCACTCTATAACTGTGAACTCTAGAGGGGTAACCCTGAACTTAGGTCGATGATGTCATATTCTGAATCATTTGAAAATAACATTTCTCTCATCTGAGGGGTAAACATACCCAAAAGCTCATATACATAACTGTGTAAGTGGACGAGGCCACCTTGAACGTTTACAACAATACCAAACTAAACATGCACACAGGGTTAGTAAGGCCACAATACTAACATACAAAATATACAGGACTCATTTACAAGCCTCTAGAGATAACAAAACTGTATCATGGTTGGGATAAGGCCTCGATCTACCTATCAAACCTGCATATATAAAATGGACTCCAAAGTCTAAATCTGGTAACTCGAGGAAGTGGAGCTTACCAACCGAGCTGATATTTGACTCTATCTACTGGGATGGTCTATCCAGCTTTCTATCAGGACCTGCTGGCATGAAATACATCTTCCCCAGTAAAAGGGACATCAGTACGAAATAATATACCGAGTATGTAAGGCAACAGAATAACTGAAAGTTGAAACTGAACTGATAATATAATAACTGAAATTAATTAGGAGTCAAAGATGATCTGAAGATATGCTTACCTGCTGATACTGACTTAACTCTCTCAATATAGTAAGTAAAATAGATGTCCATCCCTATAAGGCTCGGTACATATAACAGCTCTGCCGTAGTAGGCTCGCTCATGGGCGCTCGGCCATACTAGGCTTTGTATCTCGGCCATTCTGGGCTCGCTCATAGGGGCTCGGCCACAGTAGGCTCGGTATATAACTTACCATCTGACATGAGGTTGCCCAATAGGGGCCTGCCCACCGATTATAGCTCGATGGTGGTGAAAATACTGTAATACTGCCTAATAGGGGCATGCCCATTTATTATAGCTTGACGATGGTCAGAATTCTGCATATATATATATATATATATATATATATATATATAGACCCTCTGCTCTCTTGACTGGAAGAAGACAATACTTAACTGAATATAAAGTCCCGATAAGTGAGAATATGATAACTTATGAGACTTGGATAATGTACATAAATTCAGGAATATGAACTTCTCTTTATGTCTCGTATCAAACACAGGTAGTTATCGGATCATGCAAAAATGAAGGAAATATTTAGCCTTAACATACCTTAACCCCGTTGAGTCCTTAATACCTTCCAAGAAACGCTTCAAAAAACTCAACTCAATCTACCATAGCATAAGGAGATCCAAAATCAGTGCTGAGTAAAGGCTAAGTCCAATACTTAAGCTATTAGCTCTTTGACGTAAATTCGGCAGCATCTCCCCTATAACAAGGGCCTCCTCCAATACCATATACCAACAACAACAACCATATAAATCCAGCAACAGATAAATATCAATAACAAGGCACCATACAAAAACAACTAGTCACAACTACTTCACGACGAGCGGCAAACTCTGATTGGAATCCGTATAACTCATATCACCCCTTATAGAATTGTTACATTAAATTAACAGTATAATTAACATGATAATGAAGTCATTCATCAATGATTCCACCCTTATACCATATATTTATAACAAAGGAAACAATCCACAACTCCAACTATCCTCAGTTAGATGCTTTATTCACTATTTCATGTCTAGTCCATCCATTTAACTTAATCAACACCAAGATAACCTCAAGCATATGCAAGAACACAATACACATACCTCAGACAGTAGCTTCAAGTCTAAATCCAAGTTATATTTAGCTTACAACAACCCTCAATTGCAACACAACACCATAGAAGTGACTTAAGCTAATCTTCACTTCCAATCTAAAGTTTCATATGTTTATTTCACCAATTCACTTGATAAACAAATAAACATGCATAATAATACAAAAAATATCACAATAAAGTTATTTTCCCCATTTTCCAGCCATAACAACATATATATAGAGCCTTCAAATAACCCAACAAAAGATAACAACATCTTCCCCTTTCAAGTGCTATCTTGTGATCTTTCACTCCAACACCACAACCAACATATAATTAACCTTAAACACCATCAAAAGGTTGTTAAAAATACCTTATTCAATAGATAAAATTCGAATCATAAGCTTAACTTAGCTCACCATCATCCTTATTCCCATCACAACACCATAGAGGGGTTATTCTTCACCTTTGGCTAACTTTGATGTTAGATTTTGGTGTATTTTTTTGAAACTTTTTTGGAATATTAAGGGAAATGTTTAGGAGGGTTTGGAGAGAGTGAGGATGTAAGGATGTCGAAAAATGAACAAATCTCATCCCAAAATCGAGATAAGAACAAGTGAAGGTCGGCCACCGACCAAGTGGGTCCTATAGGGCTCCCTGCGCAGTCTCGCAAAACCCTGAATATCTCTCTACTACGATGTAGTATTGATAAATGGTTTAATGTGTTTGAAACTAGATTCGTATTTCTTCATTTTGGTAGGTGGATCATCCAGTAACTCCAAGTATAGTGGAAGAAAAGCTCAGTTACATTTGACCTAATTTTCCGCACATTTATGAATGTAACCTGTGATGAGCTTTGCCAACTTTTGTTCCACAACTCGCTTGGCTTCAATTCCAATCCTTCAGAAATAGGTAGATAGCCTCCGGGAAGCCCACATCAGTCGGCAACATCTTAGCATACCTTCATGTGCAACCATGGAATAAGCTTCCTTTGAGAATCTTCTTAGTCTTCAGATCTTTGGAATACCATAATCTCCATATCCAATCCCTACTACACTACTCAAATAACTAACACATTGATCATACATGACCAGTACACAAGAAATGCTTCCATAATTCCTATGTGCCACATAGCAAAATCTAAACATCATCGGTTAATCAACCAGGCGATTACCGTAATACCAGTCAGGCACCCAAAAATCAAAACACTGTGCGCCTTATGATGTGCACACCCTCCTCAGGTGGTATCCAATAATGCTAGCATCCTTCTAAGCATCTAAAAGCGTCCCTGGTATTTAGAACTCATGTCCCCTTATAGGAGAAAAGAGCAACTTGTTCCTTACGCCAGCAACAGAATCCAGCTCAAGCAGTGGTTGACACTATCAAGAACTCTTCGAAACCTGTACTCACATAACCAAGCCATCATAACTGAATTTCCCCCACTCACCCAAGTCATCCAAGCCGTCAAGCCCTAAAGTATTACCACAAAACACTAATAATGCTTCGCCACACAAAATGAACTAGTTACCTTTATTACTATGCTGACTCCGGCACCACCAAGCTGACCCATTTCTTCGAATCCTCCTCGACTTGCCTTCAAGTTAACACTTCTCCTTGCCGGTACACTACGATACTAAAACAAATCTCCCCGCAAGGGATCTTAGCACAAACCACATCGTTCGAAAGCCCATAAACCACCGCAATCGAGATACTCACTCTGAAGAGACCTTTTGTGAATCTGAAGCTGTTTCTCTAACCTCTCTGATACTAAAATGTAGAATTAATAATGATACAGAAATGCTGCAAGTCCCAACACTATCCCATGAAAATTTCATATCTTAGCCATATACAATTCTGGGGAAGCCTTCAATACCACATATATATACATCAGACCAAAACTGATATGACACATGACCATGCAATCTGATTGTCGATAGTAGACTCCCCAACTTGGCACGAAGCCATAGGACCTAACATCCGATGTTCTACAATACCGACCTTCATAAGCTCGTACAACGCCAACCAGATACTAGAACCCGCTGCACCTACACGTGAACAACTAAAAGATCCATCAACACATCCCCGTCCTCAATCTGGACAACACGTTGAGACAATGATCGAGCATCCATGGTCTCCCTCGTAGCCGTTCCACAGCATCACAAATCGTTGGTGCATGGCTAATACCGAGTGCGCGACATTGTATACGAGTAGATGCAATTGAATGTAATATATGTGCTTCAAGGTGAATCAATGCCGCACAATAAAGAATGAAAGAAGTGGAGTTTCCTAATAGTTTTGTAGCCTCTCGAAGATAAGTACAGGCGTCTCCGTACCGATCCTCAAGACTCTATTAAACATTCTTATGACTCGTAGTACCTATGAACCTAGAGTTCTGATACCAACTTGTCACGGCCCAAAATCCCAACTTAGGAATCGTGATGGCACCTAATCTCTAAGACTAGGTAAGCCTAACTTATGAAGAGATCTAACAGAGATAACCATCTTCACTATATAAAGCATAATTGAAAAATGGAATAACATAACTAAAACTGAACAAATGTTAGGAACTCCCAGAATCGATATTACAGAGTCATAAGTTGTACCGACATAGACTAGAATTTCTAAATACAATACTATTCTGAAATGAAGATAAACAGCAGTAAAGATAATATTCGAAGGCGACTCCGGGGCTTACGAACGTCAAGCAGATATACCTTGAAGACTCTAGCCGCGCAGACACAACTCCCAAGAACCAACACGATCATAAGTACCTTGATTTGCACAAAAGTGTGCAGAAGCATTGCATGATTTTACCATAGCAGTACCCAGTAAGTATCAAGACTAACCTCGGTGGAGTAGTGACAAGATAAGTTGAGACACTCACTAGACATAAAATCTATGCAAGATATTAACATAAAAGCTATTAATGGAAAGAACGTTAATGTAAGGTAACAATGTAAATATTATTAATATAAAACCAACAAAGGAATAATAGAAACACAATCAGCAACAAGAAGTAAACCGGTAATGAAGAAGCAACATAATCAGAACATAGATGAAACATGAACACTATAAGAAATTTGACTTTTAACGACCATTTCTTAACGAAGGGATGTGAATCTGGTCGTTATAAATATATTTATAGCGACCAAATTCTTTTCCGGTCGGTTAAGTCAATTTTCTGCTCATCAATAGCGAGGGAATAATACCTGGTCTTAAGCAAGTATGATTTTTAGTCGCTAAAACTAGAATCGAAAAAAATTAAAAAAATTAAAAAGAAGTATCAATTCTTTTCCTCAAATTTTCCCAAACCATCCCTCTAAATAAAACATAAAAAAGCCCTAGACACAAGCAAAATTGACTTAGGGACACAAATCTCCCTATGCCTACCCAGTACTCTTTCATCGCCATTGCTCAAAGTGCCATCTCTAACATTCGCCTTTCTTTAGGATGTTTGGGTCTTTTGTTTGATTTGAGAAGCTAACACGAGGTTTGACTAAACACTTGGATCTCTCTCCTAATTTACTTTTTAAATTTAATTATTTTATTTGGTATAGCAGTTTACTTTCTTTTATCTCCATTAAGCATTGGTATTACCAGCGAGTTAGAATTTACAAACTGATTTGAAATCTGTTAAAATTGAGATTGATAAGTCCTTATTTTTCTACCGTTATCTCTATCTTTTCTGTGGAAGATTGAGGCTCTTTTTTAATTTGTGAAAGAGCACACGTTACCTGTTTGATGAAATGCATGTGTGTGAGAATTTGACAAACATCGAATTATTAGGAATTGAGTGTTAAAGATCGTGTTGGATGGTTGTGATGGAATTGCATGTGAATATAAAGATCATAGATTTTGATTTTAGTTTCTAGAATCTTACAAGAACCATGTAAACTAAGTAGTTATAAGAATTGATGCAAGGAAAAAATTCTAGTTATCTAATGATGATCGAAGGAGAGTGTGAAATTCATTTTTGAAAGAGTGACTATATATTGAATATGCTAAAGTAGAGGAGGGCAAGAAGACAAAATTAGTGTATCACCATGTGAATCTCCATCTTCCATAGGCAGAGAAAAATGAGGATGAAAGATAAGAAAGTACAAAAAATTGGTGTGCTGCTGGAGAGGGAGAAAGATAGAGAAGGAGGAATGTGTTTTATTATAGAGTGAAGAGAAGAGATTGATTTCATCTTTCTTGACAAATTTTAGAAAGCTTAATTTTTTTTATATGATGTATACAGAAATTTCACTAGTCAATTACATGTGCATAATCACTATAAGGGTAAGATGTTAATTCAGAAAAGAAAAAAAAATCAATATAACTTAAGTCAACAAAGCTTGCGCAAGGACCAAATATTGAGAGAAGTGTAAAAATCTATTATATAAATCATAGTGTATATATTTCGTATTAACTAGTAACTGAGCTATACATAGTGAATAATTAATTACATGGTACTGTAGTGACTTCATCATGAGTTTAGCTTTGATAGTCATTCACTATTTTCTTTTTCTATTCAGCAGTTGGTATTTTCTCCATTAATTTTGATTCATAACTTCTCTACATTATATTGGAGTTGTAACAATCTAAACCCTTGATAAGTCTTTTCAAGCTTCGGAGTGTGGATGTTTGAATTTAATCCTCAAAATTCTTTTTATCAATTTATAATCAAGGTGTTCAACAATGATAATTCTCCAGGTATTTGTAATCAGGGTGCCAATTAGAAGCATGCTAATATCATTCACAATTTAAAACTGTCCGAGGATGGCTTTACATGTAATTAAATGCGCTTATATTTTGTATTAACTAGTGAGCTTTGATCTAGATAAAATGTGTTCTGAATACTTTCTTGGTAATTGCAGGGTTTGAGTAACTTGAGTTGGATATGAGTATTTCATATATTTGCTACTTGTATTTTGATATTAGAAGTCTTATCGCATAACTTCATCTCCAAAGAATTTCCAGTCTCTCTGTTGTAAATTTAGAACACATGCACATTTGATACACAAGCTGGTTAATGGTTTTCTGTTTAAATGTATTATATATTTTGAGGAAAACCATCTTAGGAATAGGAGGTGTAGTTTATTACGAAACTAAAGTGGATATTTAATGATATTTTAATTTTTACCAGGACACAGTCTTGTATGCATCAATACATTTTAGGAAACTATAGGGTGCTAGGTGTCACGACCCAATTCTCTTATAGGCCGTGATGACACTCAACGCCGCTGCTAGGCAAGCCAACAATGAACTAACCACGTGATTTCACTTTTTAATAGATTTTCAAGTAATTAAAACTTTCCTTGATTTAAAAGATTTAAGGAACAACATGTTTAAAATAAATAAAACGAGAGCAACTGAGTGCAATCATAATCATTGAAATAATTCAAAACCACAAGTCTACTAATGTGTGCCAAGACTTGGTGTCACAAGTGTACGAGCACTAATAGGTTATACAAAACTCTAGCTATTGTCTGAAATAAAATTAGACATGAATGAATGTAAAGGAGAGACTCTAGGATGCTATGGAACGACACAGTAAAGCAGCCCACCACTAGGCCTCCAGGTAGCATGTATGTTCGCCGGTGTGATCGCCAGATGCACCTGCCTCTGATCCTGCATGGTCAGTGCAAAAGTGTAGCGTGAGTACATAAACAACAAGTACCCAGTAAGTATCAAGTCTAACCTCGAAGAAGTAGTCGAGGGGTCGACTTTGACACTTACTATGGGCTATCAATATAGATACAGAAATTCTAAATAAACATGGATTATGTAAATAATAACAATAACTCGCTAACAAGCAGGAGCAATTAATTCCTTCACAAATTTATAAACTCCAAGTAAATTTCTGTAATTAAATAATTTTAACCTCACAAGCCACAAAATAATATCATGTATGTTTAGGCTCCGAGTATTAATAAGCACGATTTATGTCGCGGTCGTACGGCCCAATCTAGAATAATGTGTACACTGCCGAGGGACATGCGGCATGATCCATAGATGCATCTATTCTGCCGAGGCGTTCGGCCCGCTCCACAAGAAATGAGGATACTTTATGAGCATTTAACTTAATCGTTATCACAAGGCTAATACACAATGTAAAACAATTTCCATTAATAGATAAGTCATCCGCTCCAAATTCAAGCAAGTGAAATTTGGTCTCTTACGATTCTGTTATCAAGTTCCAATATGATTTAGACAATTTAATTAACAAGTAGGGAATGAACATTATAAGTATTTCATGATTTGGGTCCTAAACTACTCGAACATAAGTATAAGTAGTAGCTACGCACGGACTCTCGTCACCTCGTGCGTACGTAGCCCCTACAATTAGAAGCAAAGATTAATTTAAATCACCTATGGGGTAAATTCCCTCTTACAAGGTTAGGCAAGAGACTTACCTCGTCTTAAAGCTCACGTTCCAGCGTCAAATTCACTCCTAAGCCTCAACTCGGTGCCGAACAATCCAAAACTAGTCAAATGTTAATAAATCAATCAATACATGCTCAAAAGTGTATATTCTAACTATTAGAATTATTAGCCAATCCCAATTGAAAAATTCCTAAAATCCACCCCTAGGCCCACGTGCCCGGATTCAGGAAAATTTCGAAGATAAATGTTACCCATAACCTCACAAACTCAAATATATAATTTTCACTCAATTCCATAACAATTTTCGTGGTTAAATTTTATTTTTATCAAAACCTAGGGTTTTTCATCTAAACACGTAATTTTTACCATTTTACATGTTAAAATCCACCCATAATCTATGTATTAAACTTACATTGAGTAGGAATTACTTACCTTCAATAGCTAGGTTGAAATCCCTCTATTTGAAGCTCTAAAATCGCCCAAGAGTGTAATAAATGAACTCAAAAATGGCCTAAGTCCCGATTTAAAACAACACTGCCCAGCTGCCCCTTCTTTCCGAACGTGGAAAGGGCCTCGCGTTTGCGAAGGCAAAGCTCCCCAGACCTAGAAGAATACCTATCGTGAACGCGGCAGGGGCCTCGTGAATGCAGAGGCTAGCTTGGCCTACACTATGCGAATGCGTTGTCTCCTTCGCAAACACGAAGGGTAATAGGTGCAGACCCTCCCAGGCCCCTTTCTTCTATGCGAACGCGAGGTGGCCTTCGCGAACGCGTAAGCTTGTGATCTCAAAGCTCCGCAAACACGACCTCCTGATCGTGAATGCGAAGAACAAATCACTTCACTGCCCAAATATTTTATCGCGAACGCGAGTGCCCTTCCGCGTTCGCGAAGAAGGAAACCAAAAATGGAAAATCTGGTTTCTCCAGCTTAGCTTCGGGTGGTCCGAAACATATCTGAGCCCCTCGGGACACCGTCCAAATGCACCAACAAGTCTATTAACATAATATGGACCTGCTCGAACTCTCGTAACGTGTAAAACAACAACAAAACTAAGAATCGCACCCCAAAACCAAATTGAATCAAGTTATGAACTTCAAGTTTCCAAAATCGCTCCGAACGCGCCGAATCGTACTTAGAATACTCGGAATGACACCAAATTTTGCGTGCAAGTCTTAAACCACCATACAGAACTATTTACAGGCTCATAATCCCAAACAGACCTCGATAACACCAAAACCTACTAAAAACCAAATTTAAAGAACTCTATATCCTTCAGTGAGCCAATTTTCACTATTGAGTGCCGAAAGGCTCCTGGGTCATCCAAAACCCGATCCGAATCTACGCCCAAGTCCAAAATCATCATACGAACCTATTGGAATCATCAAATCTCGATTCCGAGGTCGTTTACTCAAAGCGTTGACTCAAGTCAAATTTAGCCCTTTTAAGTCAATATTAAGGAACCAAGAGTTCCGATTTCAACCCCAACCCTTTCAAATCCAAAACTAACCATCCCTGCAAGTCATAAAATAGTAAAAGCACATACGAGGAGTCTCATTTTGGGGAACGGGGTTCTAAAAGCAACACGACTGGTCGGGTCGTTATATTCTCCACCTCTTAAACAAACGTTCATCCTCGAACGAAGCTAGAATAATATCTGGAGTGCTGCATAAGTGTGGTTATCTACTCCGTATGTCCTCCTCAACCTCCCAAATCGCCTCCTCGACTAGTTGGCCCATCCATTGAACCTTTACCGCGAAAATCCTCTTGGACCTCAACTGGCGAACCTGCCTATCAACAATGGCAAATGGCTCCTCCTCATAACACAAGATCTCATCTAACTGAATCGTGCTAAAGTCTAACACATGTGACTTATTGGCACGATACCTCCGGAGCATACACACGTGGAAAACCGGGTGAACTCCCGATAGACTGGGAGGTAAGGCAAGCTCATAAGCAACCTCCCCAACTCGTCTAAACACCTCAAATAGACCTATAAATCTTGGGCTCAACTTGCCCTTCTTCCCGAACCTCATGATTCCCTTCATCGGCGAGACTTTCAAGAGAACTTTATTGCCCACCATAAATTATAAATCACGTGTTTTCTGATCCGCATAACTCTTATGTCTGGAATGTGCTGTACGAAGTCGCTCCTGAATCAACTTTAACTTTTCCAAGGCATCCTTCACCAAATCAGTACCATATAACTTAGCCTCGCCGAGCTCAAACCATCTGATGGGAGAACGACATCGCCGGCCATATAAAGCTTCAAATGGAGCCATCTCGATGCTGGACTGATAATTGTTGTTGTAAGCAAACTTGGCCAAAGGCAAGAATCGATCCCACTGCCTTTCGAAGTCGATCACACATGATCTGAGCATATCCTCCAAGATCCAAACTGTCTGCTCTGACTGCCCGTCGGTCTGCGGTTGAAAGGCTGTGTTGAGCTCTACACGGGTCCCCAACTCACTCTGTACTGCTCTCCAAAAATACAAAGTAAATTGAGGGCCTCTATCTGATATGATGGAAACTGGTACACCATGCAATCTAGCAATCTCCTGAATATAAATCTGAGCCGGTGTTATAACCCATATTTGTACGTGTTAGATTACACCGTAAGATAGTCTACCTAGGTTCGAGGAGAGAAATACCTTTGAGACAATAAGAGTTTAGTCCTATTGGTCTTAAATGATGCAAAGGTGTATAAGGGTGGTTAACAAGTATTAGAGGATAAACGAGTTAAGGATGTTGTAACTCGTGTTTTTGGGAAAAATTGAGAGGTGGTTAACATCACCAAGAGGTCATGTTTTAAGTTATTTGGATGATATGATATTCGTTTCATAAGTCTTGAAGTCAGAAGAGTTATGAAACAAAAGTCGACAAAAGTTGTCCTAACTTAGGTTCACAATTCTACTTAAACGATAGGTCAAATGTTTCAGAGCTTTTCTCCCAATTTACAAGGAATTACGGGGTGATCTACCTACCAAATTAAAGGTCTATGAGTCTAGTTTCCAATGCTTCAAACCGTTTGTCAATACGATCTAGGAGTATTGAGATAATTGTATTTCCGTAGAACTGCGCAGGCTGGTAGGTGACAAGTAGGTGCATCACCTACTTGCCAAAATTAAGGGCTAAAAGTTAAAAGCCCCAAGTCGGTCAAGAGAGGGCTTTTAAAAGCTTCTAAAGCCAGATAATTCACTATTATTTCACAGCTTCAAAACCTAAAAGAACCCCTGCAACCCCTCCCCAAAATAATCCCACACAAACCCTAATCTATTTTCCCCTCTTTCAAGTTCTAGTTGAAGGTAAACCCTAGAGTTTGAGGAACCAAAGCAAGGGCTGAGTTACCTAACAAGCAGGTGAGTTTACTGCTCTATTTAATACATTTTTTCTACTGTTAAGACTTGGTAATTCGTTCTATGTGTGTAAGAACTCACGGGACGGTGATCGGAAGCCGTGAGTTCGAGTTATTCACTTGTAGCGGACTGTTTTGTGAACTGTTTTGTGTTGCTGTAAAGCTGCGTGTTATACTACTGATTTGTGGAGTTTTGGATGGGGAAGGGTGTGGATAAACACCACATATATATTTAGGGTTGTGGCCTGATAGTTGTTCATAACATTTTCGGATCGTTTGACACGACTATACTGGCCATTGTACGTATGAAGTGATTGGTTTGTGCGTGGACTGTTTTGGGAGGCTTAATATGATTCTTATTGATGTTGTTTGGCTGTTTGGTGACTGTTTGGACTTGTGTGAAGTCATATATGTAGGGGAGGTGCTGTCCGTTTTGTTGCAAAATAGGTTACAATCAATACATAATAGTTACGACGCTTAAACGATGACGTTAGTGTCCTTTCTCTTATTGTAGACTAAGAAGTCGTGGAAGTTTCATTGCTTGAGATTGGGAAGTATTGCAAGGTATGTGAGACTATCCTTTTCCTTCTTTTGCACGACTCTGACTGTACACAATGCAATGAACGAACCCCAAAGATACTCTACTCTTAGAAGGTAGCACTACGTATATTGTTTCCCCTCTTATGGGAGGATTGATATGTTATTATTTCACCATGGTAGTATGACTCTTATAAGTCCAGCATGCATTATCTATTTTACTCTACCGAGCCGCGCTATAGCCGGCCGGGTATGGCACCTATTGTGCAACTATACATATGTATATGTTTTACTCTACTTAGCCGCGCTATAGTCGACAGCTATTTTACTCTACCGAGCCGCGCTATAGTCGGCCGGGTATGGCACCTATTGTGCAACCACTGATCAGTTGGGTATGATAATGAGGAGGCCCACAGAGG
>MCJB01001914.1:286347-304848 GCA_002018475.1 Nicotiana obtusifolia
TATGACTTTGCAATTTTATACCATTTCCATCTATAATCATGCCTAAAAATTCTATCTCATTTTTCATTAGACTAGCCTTCTTTTTAGAAAGTGCTAATCCATGTTCTAAACATAGGCTTGTAAATTTATCAAGATGAATAAGATGTTCATCAAAATTATCAGATAAAACTAAAATATCATCAACATAAACAAATATATAGTCATAATCTTTAAATGTATTATCCATTTTTCTTTGAAATATTTGAGGTGCATTTTTTAATCCGAATGGCATAACTAACCACTCATATTGTCCTTGTGGCGTGGAGAAAGCTGTATATGGTATACTATCTTTATGCATCCTTATTTGCCAAAATCCGCTTTTACAATCAAATTTAGAAAATATCTTTTTATTAGTAGTTCTATTAATTAGACTTTCTTTATGTGGTTGAAAATATCCATCGAAGATTGTATTATCATTTAATTTTTTGTAATTAATAATCATTCTAGGTTTATTTCTTAATATCTCAGCATGGTTTCTAACCATAAAAGCTGAGGAACTGTGAGGAGATTTACTAGGTTTTATTATTTTGAGTTCTAATAACTCCTTAATCTGTTTTTGAAATTCTTCTTGATCTTCTGGGCTATATCTCATAGGTTTAACTCTTATAATTTTTTCCTTATCCTTTATTTGTAGTCTGGCTTCAATTCTATTTTTATCCCAAAATTCTAAAGGATTTTCAGTAAAACATTGTTTACCATATCAAGATTTGTTTCTAATTTATTAAAAGTTATCTGATATTCTAAAAGATTTATCTCACTATTTATTGGTTGAGGATTTTCCCAATCTATATCATATTGTAACAAAGGCGTACTTTTTGGGAAAATCGGCTTACTTTTATATCCTATATCACCATGCTGGGCTGTGCGAGGTTTAAATGGAATGGGTAATTTTTTTGAATAGGCTGTTTTTATCCTATTAACCACTATAGTGTGCTGACAAGGGGTTTTAAAAATTACTTGAAACATAATTTGATCATATAAAACTTTAGGAAACATTTCAAGAAAATTATTTCCTAGTAAAACATCTTGTCCAGTATTATGAAAATAAAATGGTGGACATTTAATTAAAAAATGTCCAAGTAATATAATCGGTTGACTTATTCCTCTAGTTAATGTTACTACATTACTAGATATATCTAATCCTTTAGTTAGGGGTAATTCTTGATGATATTCAGGAAGAAAGCATTCAGGTTTACAGCAACATGCTGCTGACCCATTATCAATATAAGCAGCAAAGTATTCTGCTTTATAATCTTTATAGGTTATTCCTATTGGAATATATATACTATATTTACTGGTCATTTTGGAATATATATTTCCTTTTGATTATAAGTAAACTTGATTCCATGATCAAGTATATCGTAAGGTTTTACATTATATAGGAAAGTAGTTCCTAACATTATTTCAAGTGTATCATTGTACCCTTCATTTTCGACTAATAGTCTAATTGGAATTGTTGTATCTTCAAATTTTATAATCGTTTCTACTGCATTATTTATTTCATGCAGTTCTCCATTAAAGTTTGTATATTGGTGTTTATTAAGTAATCTATGTTTTTGCAAATTATCACAAAGTTTATGGCTAATATAATTTCCATTAGCACCAGTATCTATTAGAATGTTTACAGGAGTGAATTTTATCCCATTAAAATATTCTCCCTTTATCTTATAGTTTTTTATTTCATCATTTTTGGCTTCTAAAGGTATTCTATTAAATTTTTCTGAAGCTGTGCTTCTAAATTGATTGATTACCCAAGGCCCTGTAAAAGATAATCTAGGTAATTCGTTAATCAGTGGTTTTGGTAGTAAATCTAGGTTTAATAAAGTATCATCTATTTCCCGTATTCTAGCCATGCTGGGAAATTGTACTTGACTTATTTCTTCAAATAAATAGGGATAATCAATTATGTCTTTTATTACAAAGCAATCGGAATGATGAGCATTCGAAATAGCATATGATATCATATAAGTAACAGAATAAGGTCTATTATCTTTAATAAAGAATTCTTTTCTTTTGAAATCTTGTATCAAACTTAAAGTCTTATCAAAGTCTTTATCAAGCATATGATAAGAAATTCTTGGGTATATATTAAATTTTATTTTTCCGTAGCATAAATTTCCTCTTAGTATTCCTAAACAAGCTCTTCTCTATTTATTATCCTATTGTCTACAATTGCTAAATCTATTGGTGTATCTAATCCTTCTCTAAAAGTAGACTTTATTATAATTTGTATAGCCCCTATATGAATCCAACCTAGTGTGTTTCTTATTTGGGATTTTATCTTTAGCAATTTTTCTTGTACATCTTTTTTGGATAATAAAGGTATCATAATTTTATTGGATGAAAGAGAAACTTCTAATGCTTTTTCTCTTACATTTAATCCGTAGTATAAATGATGTTTTCT
The DNA here is from genome assembly GCA_002018475.1 of Nicotiana obtusifolia. Taxonomy (NCBI): domain Eukaryota; kingdom Viridiplantae; phylum Streptophyta; class Magnoliopsida; order Solanales; family Solanaceae; genus Nicotiana; species Nicotiana obtusifolia. The sequence continues at coordinate 288,791 of MCJB01001914.1, forward strand.
CTTTCTTAATCCTAATTTATCAAATATATCAACTTTAAACCCAGAATAATTACTTAAGGTAAATCCTTCTTTCTGAATCTGTTTTAATTTCTTTTTATCTATGAGAAGATCTTGTTGATATTCTCCTGTTTGCTCTATCGATTCTTCTATAATATCTTGATCTTGTTTTAATTCTAGCGTTTCATTCATTTTGACTATCTTCCGAAGATGAATAATAATCAGTATCTGTTAGTATAAAAATAGTATCGTCTGAATCAACTTCTTCAAAATTATTTAGTAATATGAATTCTTTCATTTTTATCATTTCTTCAATATCTTCATCAATTTCTATCTTTTTATTATTATTAAATTTTTTAGGACATTTATTAGCATAGTGTCCAATTTCCTTGCAGTAATAACATCGACATTCCTGAGGATTTTTCTTCTTATTATTTCTCTTATAAAAAGGTTTTTTATATCTTTTATACCCTTGCTTTTTATAATATCTAGCTTTTCTCTTTTTAAAATATCTTTTCTTAAAGTGTCTCTTTTTCTTATATTTTCTTTTAATTTTTCCATAGTAATATGGGCTATCACATCCAATCATTAATGGCATTTTTGGATTGTCACAACATAATGTAACTTTTTTCCTTAATCCTCGTGTGGCTTTTGCTAGAATGGCATCACCACACCATTCACTCATTTTATCTTTTAAATGCGTTATCCTTTTTCCTAAGGTATCGGCAGTTCCTGGATTATATGTATCTATTAATTTTTTACCCCATGGGTCGGGTATTTTTGTAAAGAACATAAGAAGGTATGTTTCCATATGTTCTACCCTATTATAAATATGGTAATAATAATCTTGGAATACATAAATATATTTGTCTATTTGACAAATATCACATAATTGCAATCTTAAGAGTGCTATCATATACTTTTTAATAGTACCTGGATCTTTTAAGAAATTTCCTTCACCAGCAAATTCTAATCTAATGGCCTCAGTTGCTCTAGTAATTAGGTTAGCAACATGATTATCATCATCTTCTTCATTTCCATATATTGCATTTCTATCTGCAGTACTAAGATTTTGCCAAAATCTTAACACACTATTTAATAAACTTCGTTCTATAAAATTTTTGGTTATATCAAAATCCATCTTGTTTACCGTAACTGCTATCCTAAGTGCAGTTTCCCATTTATCTATAGCTTCTTCTGTATTGTTTATACAATCTAAATCTAAATATATCCCGAAGGGATTAATTGCTTCACTTTTCATGGATCCAATAGGAGTATGATTATCTCTATTTTTTAGAGCAGCCTCAATTCCTACATAAGCTCTTGAAGATTTACTAACTTTAGTTTTACTTGTTTCGGCTGTAGCCGGTATCTCTGTCACATTAGGGTTCCAATCTACTTCTGGGTTTACCGAGGTATCCATTTTAAGATTAATAATAATATTATTTTCTAATTCTGTTTCTTCTAGTTTAATAATAAGATTATCTAATTCTGAATTTTCTGAATCCGAGTTTACCATTTTAGATTATTTCCTCCGTATCCATCTGGTATTTTTATTTTGGATATATGTGATCCTATAGAATCTTTCTTTGTTTCTTCTTCTATTTTTATATCCCTGCTGGATTCTTTTTCTTTCTGAGATTTTATTATTTCGCGAAGTAGTTTTACTTCTTCTAATATTATTTTACTAAAATAGATTATAGTTTTTTGTAATTCAGATAGGTCTTTATCTATTTTTAATGGTCCATTATTATCTATAGTTTTGTACCTAACTTTATCCTCCATTTATCCTAGGCTAGTTATATGTCTTTTAAAATAATAGTTTTTTAGTAGCCTTATATTATGTTCTTGTCTATCTATTTCTTCTTTATAATCTTCTAAAGTCTTGTTGATCAAATTTATTTCTTTTTCCTTACCGGGATATTCTTTATTATTTATCGTTTTTGAATACTTTTCTAATGCTCTAAGTTTTATTCTATATCTCTTTAGTTTTTTACTAAAGTCCCAAAATAAAGAATAATCTAGTCTTATTTCAGTGAAAGGAGGTAATTTTTTCATTTTATCCTAAACTGGAAGAATGAATGCGAATCTCATTTTTTATTAATTGTATGTTATCGTTCTGGTCTGTTATCATACTATCATGTTCATTTAATAATTCTCGGACCCGTTTGATGTAGTGCATATCATTTTTATCTTTTATGAGTTTATTTAGTAATTGTCTACACTTTTATCTATTTATCATACTAAGTTTCAGATATTCTCTAAATTTCCATAACATTTTGTTATCAAATCTTATATCTTGAAAAGACGGTTGGGTCATTATTTATTCTGATATTTCTTGGCTAATATCTTCAAAATTTTCATTACACCTTAAGTTATCGGTTATTCTGTCAAATTTTCTTAAAGGATTTTCCTGCCTTATATTAATATCTAAAGATGATTCTCTATGACTTATATCTACTTCTACGTTGTTTATGTCTATCATGGCTCTGATACCAACTGGCGGGGGTGGTCCCGAAAAATCGCTGGTTCGATATATTAGTGTGGGTATATTCTTGTATCTAACAATATTGTTATCTTGTTCTATTTTTAGAATTAATCCTGTATAGGAATATGTTATGTCTAAAATAATCATGATCTGAAAAGTAGAGTAATTTTCTTGAGCATTATAATATTATAACAGTATAATTTCTTAACTTAAATAAATAAGATAAGGGTCCACTACGCTTTCATTCTTTATCCCGTTTTGACCGCATCCTTAAATTATTTCACTTATATTTTGATCGCATTTGGTTGATAGTTGTTATTCTAGTATTGGAACGATAGTGACTTCTTGTGTGAGTCATGCATTCTACATGATTTGTTATGTTATTTTAATGTGCCAATTTGTGCCTCCATCATTACTTGGTGAATTGATTGTCAAGATGAATCTATTGCGGGGAGTCATCATCTCATAATCCGTTGAGTTATTCGTAACATAACTGTTTTAATTAAAAAACTGGTCACCATGCTTTACTTTATGTGACTCTTAAGATAAACTCGCCATCTCACTCGGTATTTACTATATTTAAATTGCCAAATACATATACAGACCCTTAAAGTTGTTAGAAAATCCCATTTAGACACTTGAACTTAGCTTTGTTCCAATTGAACACAATACTACGTTCATAATCATACCTATTAGGCACAACTAGCTGACTACTCGATGAGGTGTTATATTAAGTGAAGCGCGTGACCTCTTTGATAGTTTGACCATTATCCCCTTCTAACTCAACTATTCGACTGTACGACTATTGTGATTGCGAGAGAAATGAGGGATGGCGCCTTCCTTTACCATCTGGTTTAAGCGCAACTGACGTGGAAAGCTAACTAATTAAAAGACGCCAACTGTTTTAATATGCCACTTCAGATTTTTAAGCAGGCACAACATTAAAAGACGCATTCATTACTAAGTAGGCACCTGTTCTCTCTCCTTGTTAACCCCAATTGAAGAATGACGATTAGAGATCTGAAAAATCCCTAGAAAAATTCCATCAATTGCCTTCGATTCTTACTGTATTTCTAGTTTATTCTCTTTAATTTATCATTGAAATCATCTCTTGTTCTATATGTTGTGGGTTGTATTGTTATTTACGATTGATTTGCGGAAGTTATCAATTACGATTTGAAGATTCGAGTTGGTTTTTTGGGAAGACTGTCAACGACTAATGATATTGGACTGTCTATGACTCAAGAAGTATTATTTTCCCTTTATGTAGCATGCATTGATCAATTTTAGGGTTTTCAAAATTCTCGGTAAAGTTAGGGTTTTTTTTGAGGTTTTCCTTCGAAATATTTTATTAGATTTTGGTGATATATTCTTGGGATTTTTTTTGAGGGAATCTTATGGATGATTATATTATAACACGCTTTCACTATGAGGCTGCATTTATCAATGATGGGGGCCTAGAATATGTCGGGGAAAAAGAACCCCAAGTAGTTTTTCCTATTGATATAGACCATTTTTGATGATGGAATTGCTATATTATACTAAAACGTTAGGGTCCCCCCCTATTGAAGTATTTTGTTATAGAACCTCAAAAAGTGATGACTTTTTCAAGGTTGAATCTGATTCCCATCTGTTAGACATTGTAAAAGACCTAGTACATTGTGATTTTTTTGATTTGTATGTGGTGTATGTGGTTAATGAGCCAGAGGTGGTTGAAACTGTGGGCCAGGCAGCTATAGTAACTGGGCCAGAAGTAGGTGAGACAGATAATGTTTTTGGTGGTGCTAGGGCAACAAATGACGGTGATATTAATACTCAAACTACTGTTAAGAAAGACCTAGGTGGTGAGAACGAAAACTTCGAAAATATTAATATAGAGGTGGATGAAGGATTAACTGAAGAAAATGAAAGGTTTGATGTTGATATAGTTGATGAGAGTAATCAACTTCCTGAGGAAAATGTGGATGGGGTTGAAACAGATATGGAAAGTAGCTCTGACTCACAAGAAGATGGTATTCCTGAAGAAGATGACTTAGAGGTTGATGAAGAGTTGAGATTTGTTAGGGAAGAAAGGAGTAAACAAAAGAGTGAGGTCCAAAGAAAAAACGCCGTTGCAAAGAATGAAATACCTTTAGTAGAAGCTGGAATTGATAGAGGCTTTGAAGACATTAGAAGGAACAAGGCTGCTAAATATACATGAAGGTTAGGAAGTGATGAGCAGTTTATTGATAGTTCAGAGGCAGATAGTGATGACAGTAAAGATGAGTTAGATCCTGAAGCTGTTAAGGGTGTTGGTCTAACTGCTAGAAGAAAGAGTAGTAACCTAAGGTATGATGATGATTGTGTTGTGGCTATATTTGACGTTGGGATGATATTTGAGAATGTTGTAGAATTTAGGAAGGCTGTTGTAAAGTATGCTATTAAATACAAAGTCCAATTGAAACTAAAACCTAATGAAAAGGAAAGAGTGAGGGCAATATGCAAAGAAAAGAGATGCAACTGGTTGTTGTATGCTGCACTTAATAGAGATTCAGGTGACTTTATGGTGAAAAATTATCACCCTGTGCATAAATGCAACACTTCAAACAAGAACAACTTGTGTACCTCTAAGTTTGTCGCAAATAAATTCAAGGATGAGATTACTAAATAGCCTTATATGAAGATGTGGGAACTTCAGGAGCTATGTAGAGATAAATTAGGCTTTCATGTTGGTAGGACAATCTGTCATAGGGCAAAGCAAAAGATTATGAAAGAGTTTATGGGTGACTGGAAACAAGAATTTGCTAGGTTGTGTGATTATGCTGATCAAATCAAACTAACCAATCCTAGAAGCTCATGTTGGGTACGGACTGATAGAGAATTTGATCCTGGAAAAACTTTGTTTGTTTATTTCTATGTGCGCTTTGATGCTTTGAGGAGGGGTTGGTTTGAAGGATGTAGAAGAATAATTAGTTTTGATGGCTGTTTTATGAAGGGTGCTTGTAATGGTCAATTGTTAGTTGCAGTTGGCAGGAATGGAAACCAGCAAATGTTTCCAATTGCCTGGGCAGTTGTAGACCAGGAGACCAAGCATAACTGGTCGGTTTTCATTAATTTCCTGATAGAAGATCTTCAATTAGGAAATAGATAGGGGCTTACTGTGATGTCAGATATGTAGAAGGTAATGTGATGTTTATTCTATCCTAATTTTATCTGTTGTTTTGTATGTTATTCACTAAATATCTTATTCTTGTTTATAGGGGCTTGTGCCAACTAAAATTGAACTTTTACCTGACTGTGAGTACAGGATGTGTGTCAGATACATCTGGTCCAACTAGCAGCAACACTAGAAAGGAGAGGAGAGGAGAGGAGAAAGGAATTTCGGAGATGTACTAAATCAAGTTATGAAGTCAAATTAAAAGAGGAGATGGCAAAACATGATAAGCTTGGTAAGCATATTTGTGAAGACCTGTTAAAATACAGAAAAGAAACATGGTGTAGGACAAACTTTAAAGATCATGCCAAGTGTGATATTGTTAAAAATAATATGTGTGAGACTTTTAACTCCTGGATTTTAGCTCCTAGGCACAAATCAATTATCACTATGTTGGAGGAAATTAGAAGAAACATAATGACTAGAAATGCTGAAATGTTAAAAGTTGCTGAAACTTGGATATCAGACATATCTCCTATGGCTAGGTTGATATTAGAAGAGAGCAAGGAACTATCCAAGAGATGTCAGTTTATGTGAAATGGCCAATATGGATGTGAAATAGATGAAGGCGTAAAAAGGTTTAATGTTGATCTGAGAAGGAAAACATGTACTTGTAGATTATGGCAGCGAAGAGGCATTCCATGTCAACATGTTGTATGTGCATTATATAACTTAAAACAAGAGACTGAAGATTATGTGGAGCATTGGTATAGGAAGGATACCTTCTTAAAGGCTTACCAATACTTTCTACAATCAATTCCCATAATGAATATGTGGTCTGAAATCACAAATTTAAAAATTGAGCCTCCTGCTCCTAAACCAATGCCAGGCAGACCAATGAGATATAGAAGAAAGTCAAAAGATGAACCTAAGAAGAAGTATGGAAAGTTTTCAAGAAAAGGGGTGAAAATGACTTGTTCTAAGTATCATCAACAAGGCCGCAGCAGAAAAGTTCGTAAGGTAACCAACTGCTGATTCTTTTAAAGTTAGCAAACTATATTGTTTGTATGCTAAATCCTTATAATTTTCAATGTTTTTAGGCTAGAATAGGCATGCCTTCATAGAAAAATAGAGGGTCTGAGCAACCTGCAAGTTCCAGTCAAAGTGCAAGTTCAAGCCAACCTGCAGCACCTTCTTCTGTTTGTGCAGATAGTTCGAGAGTTAGAAGGGTTGAACCTCCAATATCATTTCAACCTCTAAGTTCAAGTCAGCCTGCAAGTTCAAGCAACCTGCAGCTTCTAGCGAACCTGCTGCTTCTAACCAACCTGCAACTTGTAGCCAACCTTCTTCTCTTTGTGCAGAAATTCAAGAGTTAGAAGGGTTCAAGCTTCGAAACGTTCAAGCCAAAAACCATCAGCACCTATTAGAACATGCAGGGGAATAGGCAGGGGAGCAGGGGGGAAGAGGAATTTTTGGGTAGAAGAGGGGCTGGACCAACAAATGATACTACAGGAGGACAAAAGAGGCCCAACAACGTTGGATTTGGTCTCTATCAGGACAGCAGAACTGGAACTCAAGTACTAAATGTAAGTTTTTAGGCACGATCATATCTTAATTGTTATAGTTTCATGAAGATATCAATGCTGATTTGGGAATTTTTTCCAGCCAGGAACATCATTAGAAAGACTAGTAAATGCTGGTTCAAATGTCATAAGTACAACTCCAACATATATTGACATTGGTTTTAAGCCTCGAGGGTTGAGATGGAAGGGTAGAGATGCCATTACCACTCACCAATTCCAGCAGATGAGGGATTTCAACAACAAGTAGTTTGCTTAGTTTTAGGCTTTTCTGTGGCAATGTAATTTGCAGTAGCAAACACATGTTATTGACTGCTTCTAATGTATTTTGATGCGTTTTAAGTAAATTAACATGGTTGTGTTATGTGGATGATTAACATCATTTTGATGCTCAATTTAGAGCTACTATAATCTAGTTTGAATTTGCACCAAACTGTGATCAACTTCTCTTAAATGTTGCATTTCTTTATAAACTGAATCACACGACAGCTATAAAAAACAAGGCAGCAAATTTCTTATATGCAAATTCAAACTCGGCCCTTAAACTAATTCAAACAAAATTACATAACCTTGTACTAGCCCAGCGATTTTACTAATTAAAGCAAGTCTGCAGCTTCCTTCTAAACAAAATTATACCAGACAATACAATCACCCCTACTAATACAAACCAACAAATTGAACAACCGACTACTGCCACTAATTTGAACAAACACAACAAGCATCGCGTCATAGCCATATCCATAAAATCAGCACCAACAAAGCTGTAAGAAGTATGATGGTCCATTTTTTTCTTGCCTGATCCCTCTCCAAAATCTTGACTTCTTTACACAAACCACAAATCACCCTATTTTCTTGAGAAGAGAAGCCTTCATCATACCATCAAAAGTAATTGCATCCACCCCTTTTCTACAAATACAACCAAGGAAGGGAAGATGAGAATTTAAGAAGAATCACCAAAATGTAGATTAGAATAAAATTACTATGAATTAAGCTTACCTTTCCAATTTTGCAATTGTAAGACCTTCATCTTGGGTTACGATCAGTCAATGATATCTTGAAGTTTGTTAATTGACCGCAATTGCAATACACAACATTAGTTGGGGGTGCCTTCGACGAACTCGACAAGTTCAACACTAAAAGTGCTTTGACGAAGAAAAGAGGCAAGAAATTAGAAAGAAATTTAAAAGAATTACAAAGAAACAAAGAAGAATTGGAAAGAAACGAAGAAGTCTCTCGGCCTAATTTGGAAGCAATTGGGGCAGAACTAAATGAAAGGGAATGAAATTAGGATTTATATAAAGTCGGGTGGGTCTAAATAGGTATATATTTAATTTTTTTTTAAATATTACAGTTAGAGTCCACATAAATAATATTCACGCGCTCAAATGCTGTGTGCCCCACATTATGTGCCAAGTCAGTTAGTTGTGCCTAATAGGTATGGTTATGAACATAGTATTGTGTTGAATTGAATTAAAGCTAAGTTCACGTGTCTAAATGGAATTTTCTGGCAACTTTAAGGGTCTGTATATGTATTTGGCCTATTTCAATTGCTACCGTTCCTACTAAATGTTTCTCCAATTATCATTACCCTATTTGATGCTATACTTTACTTAAATTTTTATCACGCTTTACTGTAAATGATTCCACATCTAATTCGCCAACTTATCCGATGTTTTAATTTATTTAAAAAAATTATTTTATTTTACCTTATATGGTTTTTAACTAAATTCATTTGATACTTGTAACGATCCGGCTGATTGTTTTGAGTATTATAGTCCCATTTTCCCATTTATTTCTTATTATGTGCTCGCTTGTTGTTATGTGACTTACCGAGGTGGTCGGTTTGGTTTCGGGGATGTTTTGAAATGAGTTGGGACACTTAGTCCCAAGGTTGGAAGCCTAAGTTGAAAGAGTTGATCGGATGTTGACTTGTGTGTAATTTACTCCGGAATGGACTTTTGATGGTTCCGATAGCTTCGTATGGTGATATTGGACTTAGGAATGTGTCCGGATATTGATTTGGAGGTCCGTAATTGATTTTGACTTGAATTGGCGAAAGTTGAAAAGTTGAGGTTTTGAGAGATGAGAAGTTTAACTGAGAGTTGACTTTGTGGTTACCAGGCTCGGATTTCAGTTTCGGAAGTTGGAATAGGTCCGTTGTGTCATTTATGAGTTGTGTGCGAAATTTGAGGTTAAACGAAGTTGGTTTGGTATGTTTCGACATTAGTTTTGGAAGTTAGAAGTTCATAAGTTCATTAGACTTGAATCGATGCGCGATTCGTGGTATTAGTGTTGTTTGATGTGATTTGACGCTTCGAGCAAGTTTGTATGATGTTTTAGGACTGGTTGGTATGCTTGGTTGAGGTCCTAGGGGTCTCGGGTGAGATTCGAATTGATTACACATTAGATTTGGCCTTGTTGAACTGAAGAAATTCTTATGTCTGGTTTCCTTGTTCGCGGTCGCGAGAGAGGTCTCTTGTTCGTGAAGGGTATCTGGGAGGCAGGCGAGTTTTTTCTTCATGTTCGCAAAGATGGTCACGCGTTCGCGAAGGTATAGGGAGTTTGTTCCTCACGATCGCGAGGGGTTGATCGCGTTCGCATAAAAGGATGAGGCAGGCGGGGCACCAGGCTTGTATGCCTTCGCGTTCGCGTATGAGGGGTCGCGTTTGCATAGGCTTTGGTCTTGTATTCATCGTTTTCTTGTGGGGGCTATCGCATTTACGTAAGAGGAATTTGGAAGCTGAGTATTTTGTGTTCGCGAACGAGAGGCACATTTCGCGTTCGCGAAGAATGGCATCTGGGTAGCAGCTATTAATTTCAAAATCGAGGGTTTGGACCCATTTTTCATATTTTGAGCTAGAGACCTCGGATTTGGGTGATTCTTGATGGAATTTTCAAGGAGTTGATTGGGTTAAGTGATTCTAATCCGAATTTGGTTGTTATACATGAAATCTATCATGTTTTGCCATTTAATTAGTGTTTTGGATTAGAAAAATTAATTTTTTTTTATAAATTTCGTAGGTTTTAATTTGAGGATTTGAAGGTCGAGTTGTGATCAGAATTGAGTAATTTTGGTATGGTTGGACTTGTGGTTGAATTAATGTTTTGATTTTGTTAATTTTGTCATATTCCGAGACACGACCCAAGGTTGACATTTTGAGTTGACCTTTTGACAAAGAACTAAGCTGTATCATATGGAACTGATTTCTACAGCTTGTGTTGATTGTATCGAGTTGTTTGTGGCTAGATTTAAGTTTTTCGGAGGCTGATTCGCGAGGCAATGGCTTGTTAGAGTAGAGATTTGCTCGATTTGAGGTAACACTTCTAAATTTTGTTTGAGGGTATGAATCCCCGAAATATGTGTTATATGATTGGTGTTGAGGTGACGCACATGCTAGATGACGGGCGTATGGGCGTGCACCGTGGTATTTGTGACTCGGTCAATTCTGTGGTACTGTGTCATCACACCTTGCTGCTATTCATGTGATCACTATGTTTTAGGGAAATTGAATTGCAATCTATGTCAGAAGTCATGTTTAGGCTATATGTTATCTGTTGAGACCCACTAGGGTCATTTCTGCTGTTGAATTATTTGCTTAAATGGACATTGTACTCAGCCACATCCATCATTTGCATGTCATATCTTAGTCTCTGTTATTATTTATCGTTGTACCATATATCATTCTTTGGGCTGATTGCCATAGGGTTTGTGCGCCCGAGAGACTGGAGAGATTGATGACTAAGTTGGTGCCTAAGAGCTATGTTGTGGCGAGATTTGTGGATTGGGATGCACACCGCAACAGGCCTTCATGGCTTTATATATATTATTATTATGGATCGGGCTACACACGACATCAGGCCTTATGGGCTTTATATATTATTAAGGGATCGGGTTGCACGCCGCAACATGCTATATTGGCTTTATATTAGCGCTTGGGTAGTATCCGTCCCTCTGGAGTCTGACATACCAACAGTAAGCACAGGTACCCATACAGTGCTGAGTCACTGAGTGTGATGAGCGAGAAATGATACAACCAGATTGAGTACTCTAAGAGTGTGTGTATGTGAGGTCTTCATTGTGTTTCATCACATATGACATGCGATGTACTATTCCTCATATCAGTCATACTTGGCATACTTTATCTCCGTTGAGCTAAACTGTTAAACTGAAAAGGATGTCTACATTGCTTTATAGTGTACCAACAGAGTATGAGTTTCTTTGTGATATTATTGTCATATTTCCTGTCATATCTGTATTGTTTAAAAATCTGTATTTCGGACTGTATTAGTTGAGCTCGTCATTGCTTTCAGCCCAAGGTTAGTCTTGTTACTTATTGAGTGCATTGGCTCAGTTGTACTCATACTACAGTCTGCACTTCGTGTGCAGATCCAGGTACTTTTCAGCATGGCGGTTGCTAGCTTTGGAGCTTTGTCTGTTAGGAGATATTGAGGCAGCTGCCTTGACGTAGTAGATCTTGACTCTCCTTCTTTTTCTGTTTATTTGTGTTGTTCCATCCTTCTTGAGAGTGTTTTTAGCTGAAAGACTATGTTGTCATTTAGATGCTCATGTATTCAGTGACACTCGGATTTTGGGGCATTTTGTACTGAGCTGCAGTACTTTTATCAGTTATTATGAGTTTTTCACGTTAAACGTATTTCCTTATGTTTTAAACTCAAAGATGCGTGGTTATTTGTGATTGTTGGCTCTTAGTATTGCGATAGGTGCCATCACGATATGTGAGATTTTAGGTTGTTGCAAGTTGGTGTCAGAGCATAGGTTACATAGGTCTCACGAGTCATAAGCAGGTCTAGTAGAGTATTGCGGATCGGTACGCAGATGTCTGTACTTATCTTCGAGAGGCTGCCGAACCATAAGGAAAACTTCACTTGTACTCTTATCATGGAAATTTGTTGATACCGAAAACTAAACTTCTATTATTCTAGTCTCTCACAGATGGTGAGAACGCATACTACCGGAGCGGGCAGACGGTCACCGGTACCACCAGCTAGGGGCACGAGATGCCGGGGCCACAGTAGAGGCCAAGGTGCAGCTCGTACAACAGCTAGAGTAGCACATGTAGATCCACTAGTTGCTCCGGCTCAGGAGCATATTCCAGATGTAGTTGAGCCGGTGAGACCAGCTCAGGTACCAGTTGTGCCCATTGTGATTCCAGGCCTTCAGGAGGCTCTGGCCAGATATTGATTGTTTGTACAAGTCTTGCTCAAGCGGTTTTAGTTCTGGTCGCGCCGGCCACTTCTCAGGCTGGGGGAGGTGCTCAGACTCCCGCCGCCCGTACTCCAGAGCAGGTGGTACAGGGACTTCAGACACCAGGGGTGGGCCCTATTATGCGTGATGAGGAGCGGAAGAGACTATAGAGGTTGGGAGGCCTATGATCAGAGTAGGTGAGCCGATGCTGCACCTCTTTTATGGCACGAGTTCTCCATTTTCTTCTTAGAGAAGTTTGTGCCACCGACCCGCAAGGAGGAGTTGCGTAGGCAATTTGAGTAGCTACCCCAGGAGGACATGTCCGTGACCCAGTACAAGATGAGATTTTCAGAGTTGGCTTGTCACAAAATCTGGTTGGTTCCCATAGAGAGGGAGAGAATTAGGAGGTCCATTGATGGCCTCAACTATGGAGTGGGCTTTGTTATGACTCGAGAGAATGTATCAGGTGCTAGCTTCGACGAGGTGGTTGATATTGCTCGGCGGCTTAAGCTGGTCCATAATTAAGAGCATGAGGAGAGGGAGGCAAAGAGGCCTCGTGGTTCGGGTGGTTTCAGCGGTGATTATTCTGGGGGTCAATCCCACCACAGCAGGGGTCCTCCTTATAAGCCCACTCAGATGGCTCGTCAGGTTCATCGTGGTGCATCAGCTAGCCATGGTTCATACAGTGCTCGTCCGGGTCAGTCATGTATCAGTGCACTTCTAGCTCAGTGTTCAATTCGTGCTCCATCAGTTCAGGGTTCATCTATACCAGGTTCTTCTAGTAGCTATTCTGGTTCTCGATGCCCGATTTAGTCTCCACCAACATTGACGGGTTGGAGTTTCTATGAGTATGGGGAGTTTGGACATGTAGGAGGTATTGTCCCCATCTCTTAGGAGGTCCAGTTCAGGAAAAGGGGTCAGGCTATGACCTCTGCCCCAGTTACTTCACCACCCGCTCAGCTAGCTCGGGGTAGGGCTCAGACAGCTAGAGGTTGCCCTAGAGGGGAGGCTGGTCAGGTGGCGGTCAAGCTTGATTCTATGCTATCCTTGCTAGGCCAGAGGCTGTTGCTTCAGACCTAGTGATCACATGTATTGTTTCAGCATGACACATGGATGCTTCCATATTATTTGATCCTGGTTCTACTTATTCATATGTATCCTCCTATTTTACTCGTTATCAGGATATGCTGCGTGAGTCCTTAGTTTCGCCTATTCATGTATCTATGCCGGTGGGCGATACTATTGTTGTGGACCGTGTGTATCGGTTGCGTGTGGTAACCGTTGGGCGGTTGGAAACTAGAGTTGATCTATTATTGCTTAGTATGGTTGACTGCAATGTGATTTTGGGTATGGATTGGTAGTCCCCATGTCATGCTTTTCTGGATTATCACGCTAAGACCGTGATGTTGGCGATGCTGGGATTGCCGAGGATTGAGTTGAGAGATTTTCTGGATTATGTTACTAGCAGGGTGATTTCTTATCTAAAGGACTAACAGATGGTTGGGAAGGAGTGTTTGTCATATTTTGGCCTTCGTGAGGGATGTTGGTGCTAATAGTCTTACTATTGATTCTGTTTTCGTGTTGCAAGACTTTCCCGATGTGTTTCCTGCAGACCCGCCGGGCATGCCACCCGACAGGGATATTGAATTTTTTATTGACCTGGTGCCGAGCACTCAACCTATTTCTATTCCTCCGTATCATATGGAACCAACAAAGTTGAAGGAATTGAAAAAGCAGCTTCAGGAACTTCTTAATACGGGGTTCATTAGGCCTAGTGTGTCGCCTAGGGGTGCACCGGTTCTGTTTGTGAAGAAGAAAGATGGTACTATGCGCATGTGCACCGATTCTAGGCAGTTGAACAAAGTTACGATTAAAAACAAGCAACCTTTGCCACGTATTGATGATTTGTTTGACCAGCTTCAGGACTCTAGGGTGTTCTCGAAGACTGATTTGATGTCTGGTATCACCAGTTGAAGATTAGGGACTAGGATATCCTGAAGACGGCATTCAGGGCCCGCTATGGTCACTATGAGTTCCTTGTGATGACTTTTTGGCTGCTAATGCCCTAGCAGCATTCATGCATCTGATGAACAGTGTATTCCAGCCATATCTTGATTTGTTTCTCATAGTATTTATTGATGATATCCGGGTGTACTCACGTAGCCAGGAGGAGCATGCACATCATTTGATGATTGTACTACAGAGGTTGAGGGAGGAGAAGCTTTATGCCAAGTTCTCCAAGTGTGATTTTTGGCTCAGTTCGGTGCCATTCTTGAGGCACGTGGTGTCCAGTGATGTGATTAAGGCAGATCCAAAAAAGATAGAGGCAGGTCAGAGTTGTCCCAAACCGTCTTAAGGTACAGAGATTAAGAGTTTTCTCGGGTTAGTCGGATATTATCGTCGCTTCGTGGAGGGTTTCTACTCCATTGCAGCGCCTTTGACCAGGTTGACCTAGAAGGGTTCGCCATTCAGGTGGTCAGATAAGTATGAGGAGAGCTTTCAGAAGCTGAAGATTACCTTGACCACATCTCAAGTTCTAGTTTTGCCTTCAATATCGGGTTCTTACACATATGCTTTGAGCTAGTTGAAGCCCCGTGAGAAGAACTACCCTGTTCAGATTTGGAGTTGGCAGCCATCGTTCATGCATTAAAGATTTGGAGGCATTATCTATACCGTGTGTCTTGTGAGGTATTTATGGATCATCGAAACCTCCAGCACCTGTTGAAGCAAAAGGATCTAAATTTGAGGCAGCAGAGATAGTTGGAGCTGCTACAGGACTATGATATTACCATTCTATATCATTCGGGGAAGGCCAATGTGGTGGCTGATGCCGTAAGTAGAAAGGCGGTGAGTATGGGTAGCCTTGCATTATTCCTGTTGATGAGAGACCGCTTGCATAAGATGTTCAGACCTTGGCCAATCAGTTTGTGAGGTTAGATATTTCGGAGCCCAGTCTGGTTCTAGCTTGTTTGGTTTCTCGGTCTTCCTTATATGATCGCATTAGAAAGGGTCAGTTTGATGACCCCCATTTGCTTGTCCTCAAGGACACAGTTCAATACGGTGATGCGAAGGAGGTGACTATTGGGGATGATGGGGTGTTGCGGATGCATGGTCGGATTTTTGTGCCCAATGTGGATGGGCTGCGTGAGTTGATTCTTTTGGAGACCCACAGTTCACGGTACTCCATTCATTCGGGTGCCGCGAAGATGTATTAGGACTTGAGGCAGCACTATTTGTGGAGGAGGATAAAGAAAGATATAGTGGGGTTTGTAGCTCGGTGCCTAAATTGTCAGTAGGTGAAGTACGAGCGTCAGAGGCCGGGCGGTTTGCTTTAGAGGCTTGAGATTTCGGAGTGGAAATGGGAACATATCACCATGGACTTCGTAGTTGGGCTCCCATGAACTTCAAGGAAGTTTGATGCTATTTAGGTGGTTGTGGATCAGTTGACCAAGTCCACGCATTTCATTCCAGTTGGGGATGCCTATTCTTCGGAGCAGTTGGCTGAGATTGTTCACTTTCACGGTGTGCCGGTGTCCATCATTTCAGATCGAGGCACATAGTTTACATTGCATTTTTGGAGAGCAGTATAGCGAGAGTTAGGCACACGGGTTGAGTTGACTACAACATTTGACTTTCAAATGGACGGGCTGTCCG
>MCJB01001915.1:0-14492 GCA_002018475.1 Nicotiana obtusifolia
TATAAATTCCTTGGTTTGAATAATACTTTACCGGTAATTGTTTCTTCGTTGTTGAATGATGTGCAGGTAGAACAGTTGCTGCAAGTTTTGAAGGAACACAGACAAGCCATCGGATGGACAATTGCTGACATTCGGGGAATTCCTGCCGGAATATGTGAGCACAAGATTCAACTAGAAAATGGGACAAAACCGAGTGTGGAGCACCAGAGACGGCTGAATCCAGCAATGCAGGAAGTGGTGAAGAAAGAGATAATCAAGTGGCTGGATGCAGGGGTTGTTTATCCAATTGCCAATAGCTCGTGGGTGAGTCCAGTGCAATGTGTGCCGAAGAAAGGAGGCATGACTGTGGTCAAGAACGAAAAGAATGAGCTGATTCCAACAAGGACAGTAACCGGATGGCGGGTATGCATGGATTACAGAAAACTCAATAGTGCCACCTGCAAGGACCACTTCCCTATGCCTTTTATTGATCAAATGCTTGATCGGCTAGCCGGAAAGTCCTTTTGTTGCTTCCTTGACGGATACTCCGGGTACAATCAGATAAATATTGCTTTGGAGGATCAGGAGAAGACAACGTTCACCTGCCCGTATGGAACATTTGCCTTCAGTCGAATGCCGTTCGGATTGTGCAATGCTCCAGCTATCTTCCAGAGATGTATGATGTTGATTTTTTCTGATATGGTGGAGGATTTCCTCGAAGTCATTATGGATGATTTTTCGGTAGTTGGGGAAACTTTTGAGCAATGCTTGAAGAATCTCAAACAAGTGCNTTTCCAAACCGAAGTTCTAACCCTTATGTTCCTTCGAAAGGGCAGTATTCGAATCAGGGATCCTCAAGTGAATCTAAATTGGAGAGTATGCTCGAGAGGATATTACAGAACCAAGAAAAGTCAGATAATTCCATGAAAAACATGACTGAATTGGTTGGCTCCCACACAGCAGTGATTCAAAAGTTAGAATTGCAAATGAGGGACCTCTCTCGTGAACAATATCCCCAACAGAAGGAAACACTTCCTAGCGACACGATTGCAAATCCTAAGGGAAGTGGAAGTGGCCCAACTGCTCATATTATGGCTGTCACGACTAGGAGTGGTAAGACATTGCAGGGAAGAGATGATGCTGAAGAACTTCGAAAAGAGGTCGAAGTTGAAAAAGATAATGTTGCTGAGGTAAACGAAAATCCAGAAATTTTGCTGAACAGAGATGACACTCAGGAAGGGATAAAGGATAAGGCAGAAGGAACATCAACCGTTCTTCCGCCAATTCCTAGACTCCCTCCTCTTTTTCCTCGGAGACTTGCTAGAAGAATTGACGATAACAAGTTTGAGAAGTTTTACGACATTCTCAAGCAGTTATCAGTTAACATACCTTTCTTGGAGGCGTTCTAAGAAATGCCAGGGTTTGCCAAGTATCTCAAAGATCTAATTATGAAAAAGAGAACCACCAGGAATGAGGTGGTAAACATGACTCACAGGGTTAGCTCGATCATAGCTACAAATCCAATCCAAAAGAAAGAGGAACCAAGAGCATTTACTATTCCGTGCACTATTGGAGTGCGCGACTTTGCTAAGGCATTGTGTGACAATGGGGCCAGTATTAATCTAATGCCTCTAGCCATCTACAAACAAGCTAGGCTAGGAATACCGAGGCCGACAAGCATGAGGTTGCAGATGGCTGACCGATCTATCAAGAGACCAGTTGGTATTGTAGATGATGTAATTGTAAAAGTTGGAAAGTTTAATATTCCAGCTGATTTTTTGATCCTTGATTGTGCCATGGACAAGGAAATCCCTATCATATTGGGGAGACCATTCTTAGCTACTGGAAGAGCTCTTATGGACTCGGAGCGTAATGAAATAAAGTTTCGGGTAAACAACGAAGAAGTCACTTTTCAAGCTAGTAAGGGAATGAAGTTGCCAACTGAGTATGAGAATATTTCACTAATTGGCATTGTTGATGAAGTCGATAAAGCGGTCGAGATGAAAATGGAGGAGCAATGCTTAGGTGAAGCACTGGCAGCTATATTGGTGAATTTCGATGGTAATGACTTGGAAGGGTTTATGGAGTCGGTGAATGCGTTAGAAGGTCGTGGTTCTTATTCATATACTCCACCAAAACTATCCCTAGATTTGGAGAATATAGCTACACCTCCAGCGAAGCCGTCCATTATTGAACCACCTCAATTAGAGCTCAAGCCGCTTCCTTCACATTTGAGATATAAATTCCTTGGTTTGAATAATACTTTACCGGTAATTGTTTCTTCGTTGTTGAATGATGTGCAGGTAGAACAGTTGCTGCAAGTTTTGAAGGAACACAGACAAGCCATCGGATGGACAATTGCTGACATTCGGGGAATTCCTGCCGGAATATGTGAGCACAAGATTCAACTAGAAAATGGGACAAAACCAAGTGTGGAGCACCAGAGACGGCTGAATCCAGCAATGCAGGAAGTGGTGAAGAAAGAGATAATCAAATGGCTGGATGCAGGGGTTGTCTATCCGCTTGCCGATAGTTCGTGGGTGAGTCCAGTGCAATGTGTGCCAAAGAAAGGAGGCATGACGGTGGTCAAACATGAAAAAAATGAGCTGATTCCAACAAGGACAGTAACTGGATGGCGAGTATGCATGGATTACAGAAAACTCAATAGTGCCACCTGCAAGGACCACTTCCCTATGCCTTTTATTGATCAAATGCTTGATCGGCTTGCCGGAAAGTCCTTTTATTGCTTCCTTGACGGATACTCCGGGTACAATCAGATAAATATTGCTTTGGAGGATTAGGAGAAGACAACGTTCACCTGCCCGTATGGAACATTTGCCTTCAGTCGAATGCCTTTCGGCTTATGCAATGCTCCAGCCACGTTTTTGAGATGTATGATGTCAATTTTTTCTGATATGGTGGAAGATTTCCTTGAAGTCTTTATGGATTATTTTTCGGTAGTCGGGGAAACTTTTGAGCAATGCTTGAAGAATCTCAAACAAGTGCTGAAACGATGCGAAGAAACAAACCTTGTATTAAATTGGGAAAAATGCCACTTCATGGTGGATGAAGGTATTGTTTTGGGGCATAAAATCTCCAGGCATGGTATAGAGGTAGATAAGGCTAAAATTGAGATCATCGCCAAGCTCCCTCCACCCACATCAGTGAAAGGTGTCCGTAGCTTTCTGGGGCATGCTGGATTCTACAGGCGGTTCATTAAAGATTTCTCAAGATCGCACACCCAATGTGTAAACTCTTAGAGAAAGATGCCAAGTTCGTCTTTGATGAAAAATGCCTCAATGCTTTTGAAGAACTGAAAACGAAGCTCACCACGGCACCTATCATTGTCACACCTGATTGGTCGTTGCCTTTTGAGCTTATGTGCGATGCTAGCGGTGTAGCTATTGGAGTGATGCTGGGGCAGAGACACAACAAAATTCTTCACCCAGTATACTATGCTAGCAAGACGCTTAATGGGGCGCAAATGAATTACACTGTAACTGAGCACGAACTGTTAGCTATTGTGTATGCATTCGAGAAGTTCGTGCATACCTATTAGGCTCCAAAGTGATTGTGTATACAGATCATGCTGCTCTCCGTTATTTGATGGCGAAGAAAGATACTAAGCCACGATTAATCCGATGGGTGTTACTGCTGCAAGAGTTTGACTTTGAAGTTATGGATCGCAAGGGAACGCAAAACCAGGTGGCAGATCACTTATCTAGACTGGAAGAATCAGGGAGACAAAAAGAAGAGCTGGAGATAAATGACTCATTTCCAGATGAACACATACTGATGATATCAGATTCATTTGCACCGTGCTATGCAGACATCGCTAACTATATTGTTAGCAACCTTATTCCGGAAGGGTTGGAATCGTACCAACAGAAAAAGTTCTTGAGGGATTGTCGAAATTATTACTGGGAAGAACCATTCTTATTCCGTATCTGTGCTGATAACATAATTCGAAGATGCGTACCCGAGGAAGAGATGCTACAGATCCTGAAAGCATGCCATGACTCACCAGTTGGGGGTCATCATGGGGGCAACAGAACAGCTGCAAAGGTTTTGGAGTGTGAATATTACTGGCCGACTATTTATCAGGATGCTAATCAGTTGGTGAAGTCTTGCAACCAATGCCAACGACAGGGCCCAATCTCGAGGAGGCATGAGATGCCTATGAAATTTGTTATGGAAATCGAATTATTCGATGTTTGGGGTATTGACTTCATGGGCCCTTTCATAAGCTCATGTGGAATGAAATACATCCTAGTAGCTGCGGACTATGTATCCAACTGGGTAGAAGCCGTTGCCTTACCAAACAACGAAGCTCAGAGTGTGACCGCGTTTCTAAAGAAGAATATTTTCACCAGGTTTGGCACCCCGAGAGCCATTATCAGCGACGGAGGGTCACACTTCTGTAACAGAGTGTTTAAAGGTCTCCTCGACAAATATGGGGTTAAGCATAAGGTTGCCACACCCTAGCATCCACAATCGAGCGGCCAAGTTGAAGTATCCAATAGGGAGATCAAAAGCATCCTGTCAAAGACGGTGAACGCAAATAGGACTAATTGGTCAAGAAAGCTAGATGATGCTCTATGGGCATATCGCACAGCTTACAAGACTCCTATTGGTACATCCCCGTATCGGTTAGTCTTTGGAAAGGCGTGCCATTTACCCGTTGAACTCGAGCATAAGGCTATGTGGGCCTTAAAGAGATTAAACATGGACTGGGCGGAGGCCGGAGCTTTAAGGCTGGCACAGTTGAATGAAATGGAGGAATTCCGGTTTCATGCTTATGAGAGTGCAGCAGTTTATAAAGAACGAATGAAATTCGTCCATGATACAAAGATCTTGAAAAGAGAGTTTAAGGCGGGGGACCTGGTGTTGCTATTCAACTCAAGACTCAAATTATTTCGGGGGAAGCTGAAGTCCAAATGGTCAGGACCATTTAAAGTTGTCGATGTCTCCCCGTTTGGAGCTGTCGAATTAGCATCAGAAGATGGGCTTCGGACTTTCAAGGTTAATGGGCAAAGAATCAAGCACTACTTGGGTGTAGATGGAGAAAAACATGTGGTAGAGCAGCTGGCTCTAAAAGATGATCAAATTCCCAACTACAGAATGATTGCAGAGGCATCCTAGCATCGTCGTGTTGCGATGTTAAATCAAGCGCTTCATGGGAGGCAACCCATGTGTGGTATCATTAGTTTTTGTTTATGTTGTAGTTTTATTTATTTAGAAATTCAATATTACATTTGTACTTAGGTCTACTTGAAGGGTTTTCGAATGCAGGAATGTGATGAAAAGGATACACGAATTAAAGAAAAGTGTTTGAAACTGCAGAAAAATATCAAGGTGAAAAATGTTGCACAAATGCGATCGCATTTGAGATATGCGAACCGCATTTGTGCCACAAACTGAAGCAGAAACTTGAGCAAACATGTTGGGCAAAAATGCGAAGAAGCTCGAAAATTTGCGGTTCGCATTTGTGGTATGCGAACCGCATTCTCACCGCAAACAGAGACAGAGAATTCATCTCATGAGTCTGGTGAAAATGCAGTTGAAGCGCCTAATTTGCGATTCGCATTTGACTTATGCGAACCGCATTCTAACCGCAAACAGAGACAGAGAAACCAGCTCACAAGTATGATACCAATGCGGTGGAACTCCTACTATGCGGTTCGCATTTCAATCATGCGAACCTTATGTCATCGCATCTCTGCCAGGTAAGTATTCACATTCCATCCTTTGCTAATCCCTTCAATATAAGTATATATAAAAAAAAAACCACAAACAAACAAAAAGAGAAGAGAAGATGGAAACAGAGAAGACTTCAGACGAACATCATCGGAAAACTACAACTGTCAGTCCAAGAGTTCATTCACCTTTAATCTAAGAGCTATAATCTTCTTCCCAAGGTATGTGAACTCTTTGCTTTACCTTAATGTCTTAGTTCGAAAACCTAGGGTTTATTATTCAGTAAAGAAGTTCAAAGTCGTTGGAGTGGATGACAGAAATCTAGGGTTTGTTTGCTTAAGGGATGCACATTCTTGGGTATTTGAAGGTATTTGCGGTCCACAAATTAAAAATGTGGATCGCAATTAGACCGCATTCCCTAAACCCTAGGTGTCTGAGGGAGACGAGAAATGCGGTGAATCTGTGATCGCATAACCAATTTGCGAACCGCAGATCCACCGTGAACACACTCAGAACATTTAATTAGCACTGGTGAACTATGCGGTGGTTATGCAATCGCAGATCTCGTTTTGCGATGAGTTTGCGATCGCATTTGTGTGTATCGAACATGCTTATGCCCATCACCACTCTGCGATGGATTTGCGATTTGCATAGTGGTTATGCGACCACAAACCACATCGCATTTCTATAACTCTTTGGTCATTTCTCCTGTTGTTCTTTATTTTTTTTCTCTCTCAAATGATGATAATGTCACTGACATCTCCCACGTATGCAGATATGGCCAAAAAGCATTCCTCAAAGAGAAGGCCTTCCTCCGCTTCAACCTCCGAACCAACCAAACGGGCAAGGAAAGAATCAACTATACCTACCCCCTCCCAGTCTGATGAGGAGGATTGCGTTCCGGAAGTTGATCTAGTTGCTGAGGCACGAAGGAAGAAAGGTGATGACCTTCAGCTTCGCTTTGGGGTTGAAGGTTCACGATCTTTGTTCAGGGAATCACTCACGAAGAGAAGGATCCTGGGGGAGAAGAAGTTGAGCTTGAATGGGCTGCAGGACAAATACCCTCATATTCTCAAAATCATAAAAACGAGAATATGGGAGTATTTCACTAAGGACCCCAAGGAATACAATGAGTCAATGGTCCATGAATTTTATGCGTCCTATGGAGCCTCCCGATCAGCATATCAACGACGCAATAGAATATTCACCGGCCTTGTTCAAGTTCGGGGCAAGACTGTGTTTTGTGGCAGCAACCATATCAACGAACTCTACTTCCCCAACTGCGACTCAAGCACACCCGAGTACGATGGAAAGTACTCCAATAGAGAGAATGAACAGGGGTGGATAGCGTCAATAATTGCAAAGGGGATCCCAGCCTGGATAAATCCTGGAAAGAAAATCTTTAAGGAAGACCTCACAAGGGAGGGCAAATATTGGCTCAGCTTCGTCACCTCCCATCTAATACCCTCCAGATACGAAATAGACATCAACATTGAGAAGGCACTTCTCATTGCTTGCATAATGACGGGTATTACAATTGATGTGGGGAGCCTTATCTTTCAAGAAATTGGCATCCGGGCTACTCAGCGGGCCACATCACTTCCCTTCCCAAGTTTGATCACCACCCTCTGCCAAGAGGTGGATGTCCCATTCTTACCACAACAAGACAAACTTGGGAGGTCGACGAGAGATATAGATATCACTCGTATCAGTGATTCACCGGCCCCCCCAACAACCCCAATTGAAGACATTGACTCTCAAAACCTCCTGTCACCCTAAAATCATGACACCTCTACAGCTGCTGAAGAAACTGCACCCTCATCTACCACTGGTCCATCAGCCTCGCACATGCCAGCCATTTCAAGACTTGGTTTAATTGCTCATCATGCAAATTCTAAAGTAGACCAACTCTTGAAGACATTGCCCTTACTGATTAAACAGGCCTTGACTCCGCTGCAACAACAATAATTAGCGTTCGGAGAGAGGTTGACCAAGCTTGAGTCGAGGGTTGAAAGCATTGAAAGAGGTGAAGTGAGGGGTTTACCCCAAATGCGGGAGGAAGTAAAATCACTGAAAACCGACCTCCAGAAGATGAAAAATCTGGAGTTCGACATATCCTCTCTCCTCCCCAACGAGGGTGACCAGGGTGCTGGTCGTGCTGATTTGGGCCTGGACTTCATGACACTTATGGCAGACATTGCACCTTCGTCTGCTAAAGTGTCTCAGCCTCTTGCCCCTACAGTCCAGGTTGAGTCTACTGATGACGAAACATCGGAGCAGTCATCAGAGTTCGAAGTGGACGAATTAGAGGAGGCCAGTTTAGAGGTCGATGAGAGTGCAACCCCTAAGCCAAAAGGAAAGGAAATTGTTGTGCCCACGGCGGAGGAGGAACAAGAGCAAGCCGACATCGAGAAGGCCATTGAGCGATCATTAGCAGATAAGGCTGCCAGGAGATGGCCACCAACGGGAGAAGCTACCAGCTCAGCGGCTCCTCCACCGGCTTCGGACCAGACCCACTCTTCTCCTCCAGCACCGAGGGAGACCTAGGCTACTGCATCTCTTCGCACAATTGCGCCACCAAGGATCCCCTTGTCCTTTATATTCCTTTTTATGCATTGGGGACAATGCATGTGCTTAAGTTGGGGGTGGTAGCTTTATATTATTGTTTTGTGTGTATATTTGATTTATTTGTGAGCATGTTTAGTGACATTTGATACCTATACATTATATAGTAATGCTTTATGTTTCATGTGTATATGTGTTATAATTAAATAGTTAGCAATAAATTCCCCTTGTTTTTTCTTTTGTCGGGTTCTTTTTCAAGGGTGTAATAGTAGAACCGGGCCTTTAAATATGAAGTATATTGACCAGGATGGTACATCTGTTGAAAATCAAGTATGTAAGCATATGTGAAGAATAGACCCTTATAACAAATCAATTAGGTGGATTTGAGGCTCGCTCAGTAACTCTAGTCTACTTAGAATTGTGTATGTGTACACGAGGAAAGCCTCGAATTACTAAAGTTGAACTCCAAAGCTATAAACTATGTTAACCGAACAGTTGATGTGCCAATGTGCGTGAGCTTCTTGTTTTGATAGTTCTTGTGTTTACTGTTTCCATCTAGAACTTGCCCGGTTGGTTTTTCGTTGCCTATCCTATGTACACTGAGTTAGAGAAATGATCTTAGGCTCTCTTTGATTAGTGATGAAACCTTTCTAGCCTTTTCAGCTTACCTGTGCATAATAATTATCACTAGTACCCTATTTTAGCCTTGTAGCCTTTCCTTGGCCTCTGCATTACAAACCTATTCCATTCGTAAGACATGATCTCTCTTGAACCCGTTCCTCCTTGAACATTGAGAACATTGCTAAAAGGTTAAGTTGGGGGGTGTGGGTCAACATGAAAATGGACAAGGTTTTGAAATGAGACTGGGACCCCGTACTTCAAAAGTTCATGGGAATCTATGGAAGCTTCAATATAAGAAAAAAAAGGGAAAAAAATATTCTATGTGTGTTGTCATAAAGAAGCTTGAGAATCAAATAAAGGGGTATGCAAGTGAGGTCTAATGCGGGAATGTAAGGCCATTGAGGCCATGGGGTCAAAAAGGAACAAAAGGTTGAAAGAAAGAAGCGTGTAATTAGTGTTCAAGGGGGGAAGTAGCCACTATTATCTATATATATCCTACCTTTCCTTAAACCGACATTACAAGCTTACAAAGTCCTTATGTGATCTTTAACCGAGTGTTCCTATAACTAGGCGATGAATTAAAATAAGGGCAAGCCTATGGCATGGCATGTGGTGACACTTGAAATTCTGTTCTGAGAGTGAGTGTACTAGTACGTTGTCCCTTGGTTTTGCTATAATAAATATTGTGAGAGTGGGACCTTCTTTCTAGTGAGGGCACATACACTGCTAGGTTGATAGTAAGTTGAGCTTTGAGTAAAGTATAAGTAAATTCAGCTGAAGGTAGCCTTTAGTTACTTTGTTGAGGCTCAAAGTTCACTAATTGATTGGTTGTCTTTGAACATATTAATGATTCAAAGGGGGGTACAGTGTTAAAAGGGTTATGCTTGAGTTGTTAACAACAAACACCATCCATGGTCAGTATTGCTTCATATTTGATCAGTAGAGTCTAGATTAGGATAGTATCGTTTTAGTTGCTTGAGGACAAGCAAGAGTTTAAGTTGGGGGTGTTGATGTGCCGGGTAATTTCGGCACATTTTGATACTATTTTCTTGAAGTTTAACTTGTTCTACTTGTTAATTATCACGATACTTATGCAATTTTAGTGTAATTGTAGCGTATTGAGTGAAGAAATCCAGAAGTATGTAAAAGAAGTCAAAAAGTCAGCTAAAGACAAGAAAAGAGGTCAGGAGCATCGCAGATGCAACTATGCGATCGCAGAACAGATATGCGAATCGCATATTCGACAAGTAGTTCGCAGACTGAGACAGAACTTTGGGCCAATCTTCATGTCGAGAATGCGGTTGCAAATGTGATCACAAAATAGGAATGCGAACCGCAAATTGGCCTGGTGGAATCGCAAACGCAAACAGAGTTCTAGGTGAAGATCAGTGTGAAGAATGCGATCGCATAGTCAGCATGCGACCGCAAATCCAGATGCAATGAGAGCAAAACTGGCTGGTGTGATTTGTGATGGATGATGAAGATTTGCGAACCACATTCCTGTTCTACGACAGGAATGCGGTTCGCATTTGTCCAACCTGGCAAAACTGACCGACATTCGCCTTGGGTTTTGGGCCTCTATAAATAGGTTTTATAGGGTTTTGTGAAGGCATTCTTGTCAGTACTTAGAGTACAAAGTACGGCTTTGATTATTTTCGAATTCTTAGAAGCTTTTGGTGATCAAAACCCTCTATTTTTGTAAGATGATATTAGTTACTTTTTCTTGTTCTTTAATTCTCAGCATGTGTAGCTAAACTTAAACGCTGAGGTTGTGAACCCTAGATGGGTAGAATGTTTTTGAGAGTTTGATATTGAATCCAATTTCGAAAAAAGCTTGATATTTATTTATTTCCTGTTCTTCAATTAATCGTTAGTGGTTGCAAACATTAACGAATGCCAATTCATGCTATCTTATCTTGGAAAAGTGAGATAGGGTTTGGTAGAGATAAATAACAAAAATTCAGGGCTTTAAACCTTGTTTAAAGACATCACTTAGGAATAAGTAGATTTTAATTTGGCAAATAATTGGTTGTTCTTAAGATCGACTCTTTTGTATTCGGGAGAATCGTAAGGGGATACATTATCCAAGTATTGGGAAATATTGGATAAATACATTAAACACCAATTGCATATCAAGAACGGAATTCAATATCAATATCAAGAACATTCTACTATATTAAAGGGGAACACAACCTTGGTTTCTTAAAATTCTACTACATAGTTCTCACGTTCAAACTATTCTAAAACATTAGTTCTCAGTTTTCCTTTCTTACGTATTAAACACTTCTTTATTTTATTTGGCTACTTGATAGAATTACGACTAAGTAAAGTATTATATTAATTGGACAATAGTTTCATGCCTATTCCCTGTGGGATTCGACCCCAACCTTGTTGGGTTACTATATTTGACATCGATCGCTTACACTATTGTTAAGGTGTAATTTGAGCGAATCACTAACGAATGTCTAGGTAGCTTTCAGGGATCTTATGAACCGCGTCTTCAAGCCTTTCCTCGACTCTTTTTTAATAGTGTTCATCAATGACATTCTTGTGTATGCACGGAATCGAGAGGACCATGCCGACCATCTTAGGGCAGTTTTGTAAACTCTATGTCAGCACCAGTTGTGTGCGAAGTTTCCGAAATGTGAGTTTTGGCTTGAGTTTGTCGCTTTCTTGGGACATGTTGTTTCTAGTGAGGGAATCAAGGTCGATCCTCAGAAGATTACAGCTGTGAAGAATTGGACTAGACCTCTTATAACTCCGAATGAGATTCATAGTTTCTTGGGCTTAATTGGGTACTACATAAGATTTGTGGAGGGGTTTTCTTCTGTTGCCTCTCCATTAACTAAATTGACGCAGAAGGCAGCTAAATTTCAGTGGTCAGATACTTGTGAAAAGAGCATTCAGGAGTTGAAGTCAAGGTTGACTACGACCGATATTGACCTTACCAAAGGGCACATATGTGTCTGTTGTATATTGTGATGCTTTAAGGGTTGGACTTGGGTGTATGTTGATGCAACATGGCAAGTTGATCGTTTATGCTTCCAGGGAACTCAAGAACCATGAGAAGTACTATCCAACACATGACTTAGAACTTGCGGCAGTAGTGCTTGCATTGAAGATTTGGCATAATTATTTGTATCCATGTGGACATATTCAGGGACCATAAGAGTCTTCAATATATCTTCAAACAAAAAGAGTTGAATCTAAGGCAAAGGAGATGGCTAGAGTTACTCAAGGACTATGACATCGATATTTTATATCATTGGGGGAAGGATAATATTGTGGCAGATGCTCTTAGCCGAAAATCGATGAGTAGTTTGGTTCACTTGGGGGCATATCGTTACAACCCGTAAAAATACGTAGATCCATACTAAAACCCCTCCCCCTGTAATATTACCTTTCATAGATCCATACATTCGGGGACGAATGTTCCTAAAGGGGGGAGAATGTTACAACCCGTAAAAATACGTACATTTAATTATGCAAAAGGGTAGTTTACGTAAAAGGGACCAAGAACCCGGGAAATGGTTTAAAGTTAAGAAAAGAATAAAAGTGTCAAAATGCGGTCGAAATGCGGATCGCATAACTGAAATGCGATCGCAGAATTGACAAGTTCCATCGCAGAATGGAACAGAGTTCTGGGCTGAAGCTATGTCAAAAATGCGGCCAAAATGCGAATCGCAGAACTGAAATACGGACCGCAGAATCGACACCCCCATCGCAGAATGAGGGAGAACACTGGGCCAAACCAATGTGCGACCAGAAATGCGATCGCATTTTGGAAATGCGAACCGCTTTCTGGCCCCTACTGCGTCGCATAATGCGACAGAATTTTAAGGCAAGATCTGCAACCATAATGCGAACGCATACCTGTCTGCGACGGGTATGCGATCGCATTTCTGACCTTTTTCAGGTCCGTGAATTCTTATACCTAGACCTATAAAAGGGACCCCAAACCCGTCCCTTCCTCATTTTTTCTGATTCCCAGCAAGAGTGAAAAGCCCCAAAGACTTCTCTCAAGCCCTAGCATCAAAGCCACCAAATTCCCCTCTTCCGAACCCTAGGTTGAAGGTTGAAGGAAGTAAACAAAGGAATTGAAGAACATAGAGGGACACTAGCTGAATCCTTGCTCCTTCTACAAACCCCATTGAGGGCAAAGACCTAGCAATTGAGGAATAGGAGAAGGAGGCTGAATAATTCACATGCAAGGTAAGTCACTACTCCCTTTCATGTGGTTTTCCCCTTAAACATGCATGATGGATGGGTTGCATGCTGGTGAGAACTTAAAAGAGTATGAATAGGAGCTGCAGAGTCAAATAAGTGAAGTTAAACCAAATGAATCATGAACATTGTGGGTTATAAATAGGTTGCATGTGCTTTACATACCCTTAACGAAGTTCAGGGGAAGAAGAGTATAGAGAATCACTACATGAAATTTGGGAAATTTTGGTTAATAATAGCTATCAGGCGTAGTAAGTAACCGTTAAGCCATTCTTTAATTGTAGATTAAAGAATTGTGGCAAATTGCGTAGCCGAGAGCCGACGCAATAAGCACCAGCTATGTAAGACTATACCGTTCTTTCTTTTGCACGATTCCTATCGGGTACAATGCCCGAATGAGCCCCAAAGAATATTCTATTCTTAGAAGCTAGTATTGCGTAAGATGTTCTTCCCTTCACGGATTGATTATTCTCGGTTCATGGTGATAGAAGTCCTTGAGCCCCATAATTTTATTGTTAAAAAGGCATTCTAAATTATGTGAGAAAGAAGGGTAATAAATGTAACAATCAAGAACACAAGTCCGTAAATAAGATTGAAATGTATGATGCGAATGAATCTGTGTGTGTGCTTGATTGATATGTTATGAATGACCGAGCCTAATAATGTCCGGGTAGTTGTGACCGAGCCTAGCATGGCCGGGGTACGAGCCCACAGAGGCATATGTTATGGTGACCGAGCCTAATAATGGCCGGGTAGTTGTGACCGAGCCTATAAATGGCCGGGTATGATTATGAGCCCCATAGAGGCATGTGTGTGATTGTATGAGGTAACGGTTATGTAAACGGTTGCGGTAACAATTAATGAATATGAAAATGGCAAGCCCGCAGCGGCACAGGTATTGGGTCCAAAGTAACGATTAAGTAATGTGACCGGTAACAACCAATGTATATGAAACTGGCAAGCCTTGTAAGGGAGAAAATATATCTCTGTAATGATGGAAATGGGTGTTATAATGATAATGTTATGGTTAGCTGCCCTCAGAGGCAATTCCGTCGTTATGAGTTGTCTGTTTCTATCCTGATGCCTATATTACTGCTCTTATATTGTGTTTCCGTCTTACATACTCAGTACATTTTCCGTACTGACGTCCTTTATTTTGGTGGACGCTGCATATCGTGCTGCAGGTCCTAATAGATTGGCAGACGGAGCTCCCCCAACGCAGTAGGTCTCCAGTTCAGCAGGCATAGCAAGATTCATCTTTCGGACTTGCTATAATTGGGTATGCATTTTGTGTAGATATTTTGGACATGTCGGGGCCCTATTCCGACATAGGATGTTTTGTGTTTATTCTCATAGAGGCTCATTAGACATAGACAATGTCAGTAGTATAAGGACAAATATTGGGT
>MCJB01001916.1:0-13717 GCA_002018475.1 Nicotiana obtusifolia
GTTGCAGGCGTGCAACTCGACCCCATTTCCTTATAATCTGTGGTAGGCATACCACCCGCTCCCATTTCTTAAAATCTGTGGTAGGCGTACCACCCGCTCCCAATTCATTAGTCATCACACAAATCACAAGAATTTCAGTAAGGAAACAAAACAATATCATAAATTCTCAACAAGAGAACAATAACATCAAACAATCATCCATATACGACCCACGGTCATGCTTGACACCAACGTAGAGGTACTCGTCACCATGCCTATACGTCGTACTTAAAGTAACAATTTAACAAATAGAACACGACTTCTAATCCCTCAAGCTAAGGTTAGAACGGACACTTACCTCGCTTTGCAACTGAATTCAAGGTTCCGACAAACCTTTGCCTTGAAACTTTCCGTCCGAAGGCTTCAAATCTAGCAACAAATAATTTAATACACTCAATACACATAGTAGAAACTAATTCCATATGAATTTACAAATTTTCCGGATTAAAATCCGAAATTAAACTCAAAATTTCCAGTGGGGCCCACTTCTCGTAATTGTACAAAACCCACAAAATGTGATAACCCATTCCGATATGAGTTCAACCATATAAAATTTATCGAATTCCGACACCGGATCGACCTCCAACCCTCAAGTCTATGCTTTAGGGTTTTCCCACAATTTTCCCAACTTAAATCACCAATTAATTGCTAAAAACAGTGATGAATTGAGGTAATTCCTCAAAAATTTAGTTAGGAACACTTACCTCGATATTCCTCTTGAAAATCTCCCAATATTTGCTTCAAGATTCGCTTCAATCCGAGTTCTATGGCCCCAAGTATGTTTAAGATGACACAAACTCTTCCTTTAAGAATTTGTCCATGAAATCTCCTTTGAATATGGTTTTGAGGTTGATTTATGGTGATTCTATGGTGTTTGGAGGTGTTCCTCTTCGTGGGTAACGAAAATGGGTCTTATAGAACAAGATGGGCATTGGGTTCTACTTAAAAAGTGTCAAAAAATCGAGTTAAAACACCCCTATCAGGTCAAAAATGCGATTCCCTATGCCAAAAATGCGGTCCGCATTTCACCTTTGCGGTTCGCATTTTTGGTCGCATTTTCGCCCCAAGTTCTGTCTCAGTTTGCGACATTCTGTGTCAAAATGCGGCAAAAATGCGACCAATCTGCGGTCAGATCTGCGATCGCAGATTTGACATTTCTGCAGATTTTTCCTCGACGCGAAAATAAGCATAACTTTCTCATACGATGTCCGAATTGGACGATTCTTTTTGCTATGGCTCCGAAATTTTGATACAAATCTAATTCTTCAATCAAAAATGAATTTGGAGTCCAGTTGCATAATATTATACCACTTATATGAAGGTACGACATCGACGCATTCTTGAAATGCCAAAGTTAAGCTCCATCAACCATCCAAAATCCATTCGAGACCCTCGGGACTTCAACCAAACACGCCGAAATGTCCCATAACATTATTCAAACTTGTTTCAACCTTTGGAACGTTCAAATCAACATCATAACATCAAATTCGCATCGGATTCAAGCCTAAGGATCTCAAAATCTTCTAAATCGCTCTTTTGATCTAAACCCGACCAAACCACGTCCGAATGACATGAAATTTTGCACACAAGTCATAAATCACATATCGAAGCTACAACAACTTTCGGAATTCCATTCCGACCCTCGGATCAAAATCTCGCCTATCAACCGGAAATCGCCAAAATTCTAACTTCACCAATTCAAGCCTAATTCTACACGGAACCTCCAAAACTAATTCTGATCACTCTCCTAAGTCATAAATCATCTCTCGAACCTAATCGAATCATCGGAATTCACATCCGAGGCTCCTAACTCATAGGTCAACATCGGATTGACTTTTCCGATTTAACCCTTCTCGAAAGAAACTAAATGTCTCATTTCTTACCAATTTCACTCCGTACTTAACTAATCAACTTGATTACATGAAACACGGATAACGAAGTATAATGAGGTGGAAATAGGAGAAACGGGGCGGTAACTCATGAGACGACTGGCCGGGTCGTCACAATTTTATGCTCGCAAATTCCAGCGGGGATCCTACGAATGTCTGCAATTGTCCATCCAACGACTTGCCTATGCTCCTTCAAAAATTTCAACAATTGTTACACCTGCACATCATTCAACAAAGAAGAAACAATTACCGGTAAAGTATCATTTGAGCCAAAAAATTTATACCTCAAGTGGGGAGGAAGTGGTTTGAGCTCTAGTTGTGGTGGATCAATAATAGATGGCTTTGCGGGAGGTGTAGATCTATTCTCCAAGTCAAGAGAGAGCTTTGGTGGGGCATAAGAGTAAGAACCACGCCCCTCCAATGCATTTACCGACTCCATAAAACCCTCCATATCCTCACCGTCAAAGTTCACCAAAATAGCCGCCAATGTTTCACCGAGGCATTGTTCTTCCATTTTCATTTCGACAGCATCTTCCACGTTGTCAACAATATCAATCACCGAAATGCTTTCATACTCATTCGGTAGCTTCATACCCTTACTTGCTTGGAATGTAACTCTTCATCATTCACTCGGAATTTGATTTCATTCCGTTCCGAATCCATAAGTGCTCTTCCAGTGGCTAGGAATGGTCTCCCCAAGATAATAGGGATTTCTTTATCAACAGAACAATCAAGAATTACAAAATCAGCGGGTATATGAAACTTTCCCACTTTCACAATCACGTCATCAACAATTCTTACTGGTCTCTTGATGGAACGATCAGCCATTTGCAATCTAATACTTGTTGGCCTTGGCATTCCTAATCTCGCTTGTTTCTAGATGGCAAGCGGCATTAAGTTAATGCTAGCCCCATTATCACAAAGGGCCCTTGAATCATGTGCCCCTATAGTGCAAGGAATAGTAAAGGCTCCCGGGTCTTCTTTCTTCTGAACGGGGGTTGTGGCAATAATGGAACTAACCTGATGAGTCATGTTCACCACCTCATTTTTGGTGGTCCTCTTCTTGGTGATCAAATCTTTCAAATATTTGGCAAAACCTGGCATCTCTTGAAACGCTTCCAAGGACGGGATGTTTACCGATAATTGCTTGAGAATGTCATAAAACTTGTTTCTATCATCAACCCTTCTTACAAGTCTTTGAGGAAAAGGAGGAGGAGGTCTAGGAATTGGCGGAAGACTGTTTGGTGTCTCTTTTGCCTTTTCCTTTACCACTTCTTGGGTCTCCTCTTGGACTTGCACATCTTCTGGAATTTTCTCAATTTCAACAACACTTGGCTCTTCAACCTCAACCCTTTTTTCGAATTCTTCTACCACAACCGCTTGTTCACCCTTTCCTTGTAGTATCTTCCCACTCCTGGTAGTAATTGCCATGACATGAGAAGTTGGGCCACTCCCACTACCCTTTGGGTTCGCAATTGTGTCACTAGGGAATGTTCCCTTTTGCTATGGATGTTGCTCCCTAGAGAGATCTATCATTTGCATCTCCAATTTTTGAATAGCTGCAGTATAAGAGCCAACAAGCTCAGTCATGTTCCTCATGGAATTGTCAGATTTTTCTTGATTTTGCAGTATCCTTTCAAGCATACTTTATAACTTAGACTCACTTGAGGAACTTTGATTTGAGTATTGACCCTTTGGGGGAACATAGGGATTTGAACTCCGATTTGAGAAGTTGTTGTTGTTGTTCCAATTTTCTTGGTTTGAGCCACCTTGGTCGTTTTGCCATTGTTGGTGACCTTGCCCTTGCGGGTTTGGCCTCCCTTGATTTTGTGATCCTTGACCTTGGTAGTGTTGCCTTTGATACCCTCCTTGAGAGTTGTTGACATAATTTGCTTCCTCAAAATCTTCATTTGGTATGGGTTGCACATTCTTAACCACATTTACTTTCTTCTTTTGGTTTTTAGTGAACATCTTTGTCAACACATTAACATTCGTAGCAAGCTCTGCAATCACTTGATCTCTCTCTTTATTTTCCTTGATCATGTTGCTCAAGGAAGGAGAGCCATATGCAATTCCACCTGTGGTGTCCTCAGAATGCCATGCTTGATTATGCTTTGCCATTTTGTCAAGTATTTGTGTCACCCTTGCGAATGATTTATCCATGAAAGATCCAGCAGCTACATTCTTGGTTATAGATTGGTTCATCGGATCCAAGCCCATTTAGAATTTCTCCAACAAAATAGAATCCGGGAAACCATGGTTGGGAGACCTCACCAAATACAATTTGAAACAATCCCATGCCTCATGTAGTTGTTCTCCCGGTAATTGCTTGAAGAAGAAAATTTTATCCCGGAGCTCAGACTTCTTACTTTGTGGGAACCATTTACACAAGAAAGCTTGGAAAAGTTCAGGCCAGGAATGAATACAGTTTGGAGGAAGATTCTGGAGCCATTTCCTTGCGTCTCCAGCTAGAGAGTACTTGAAGCATCTCAACCTAAGAGCATCATCAGAGACATTGTTCTGCTTATGCATTGCACACACACCTAAGAAGTTTCCAAGATGTTGTGTTGGATCATCATCAGTGGAATTCCTGAAAAACCCCTCTGCTTTGAGCATAAGAATTAACCCGTGTTCCACCTTGAAAGTTGCAGCACCAATAGCAGGAGGTACAATAGCATTTGTATCCTCAATGTACTCCTCGATATCTGCAAAAGGATTTCCTTCCACTTCTGCCTCCACATTGTCACCATATTCCGACATGTTTTCCTATCAACACCAAGCAAAACAAGCAAAGTGTGATAGAGTAGAATCAAACGTACAGTAAAGCACACACTAATTAGTAATTTCAAAACCGTATTCCCCGGCAACGACGCCAAAATTTGATACGCTCAAATTACACTTTAATAAATAGTGTAAGCGGTCGATGTCAAATATAATAACCCAACAAGGTTGGGGTCAAATCCCACAGGGAATAGGTGTGAAAAGTTTACTTAATTAGCGTATTACTCAACTACAGTCGTAATTCTATCCAGGTAATCGTAATAAAAGTATGAATTGAACTTAGTTTTAAATAAAGTCTAATTGCAATATTGAGCATATGAATAATATGATTAAAGAAACCAAGGTTGTGTCCCCATTAATGAAATGTAATGCTATTGATGTCAATATGATATATTTCTAACAGATGATTCTTTTGATATGCAATTGATATCTAAGTGACTACCCAATATTTTTCAATAGTTAGGTAATATTTCCTCTTTATGATTTTTCCAAATATAAAAGAGTTGAGATTAAGAACAATCAATTTATGCCAAATAAAAACCCACCTATTCCTAAGCGATTTTATTAAACAAGGTTTAAA
Organism: Nicotiana obtusifolia; assembly: GCA_002018475.1. Taxonomy (NCBI): domain Eukaryota; kingdom Viridiplantae; phylum Streptophyta; class Magnoliopsida; order Solanales; family Solanaceae; genus Nicotiana; species Nicotiana obtusifolia. The sequence continues at coordinate 5,290 of MCJB01001916.1, forward strand.
GCCTTGAGTCTTTGATATTTACTTCTACCAAATTCTACCCCGCTTTCCCAAGCAAAGATGGAATTTAATGGCGTTTGTTAATGTTTGCAACCACTAACAATGATTAAGGAATGAGAAGTAAATAAATATCAATCAACCGTTAAATATATATTCAATATCAAACACCCAATAACATCACACCCATTTAGGGTTCACAACCTTAGTGTTGAAATTAATTACTTATTCTAAAATCTGAAATCAAAAGAATATTAATTGTCATAAAGCTTACAGAGTGAAAGATCCTTGATCCAAAAGCTTCTAAGAGATGGGAATATTCAAGCCTTGTACTATTAGCTCCAAAGTTTGACAAGATAAACAAAACCCCAGTAGACCTATTTATAGAGGCCTAAAAATCGAGGCAAAAATTCAGACTGATCTGCCCCGAAGTCAAAAATGCGACCGCATTTTTGTCGCATAATAGAAATGTGGTCCACAATTTTGACACGTCTGTCGCAGATTTCAACCCTAGGTTTGCCTTCATCACATCCATGGTTTGCGGTCCGCATTGTAGAAATGCGACCGTATCTTGCATCGCGGTTTCTTCCTTCAGTTGACTTCGTGCTTGGTTTACGGTTGCTTCTGCGGCTCGCATACCAGTTATGCGATCGCAGATGCGATCGCATTTCTGACTCTAAACTTCGCCCAGGACTCTGTTTTGGTCTGCGATCTCCGTGGGCAATTCTGCGGCTCGCATACCAGTTATGCGATCGCATATGTGACCGCATTCTTGACGTGACATTTTACCCAGAAGTCTGTCTTGATCTGCGATCTTGGTGTGAATTCTGCGGCTCGCATGTGATGTTTGCGATCGCATATTCACCTCTGTGATGCTTTTTTGCTCTTTCCATGTCTTTATGCGGCTTTTTAAACTCTTTTCCATGCTCTTAGTTCCTTACATTTCTTATACTGCAAAAACACTAAAATTACATGAGTACCTAAGGAAGTTGCATGTAAAACAAGTTAAAATCTAAGCAATTAGTATCAAAATGTGCCGAAATTCTCTGGCACATCATTCAACTTCTTTTCTTATCTTAGTAGGTGTCTTGACCTGACCTCTTCAGTACGCTACCGAGGTTAGACTTGATACTTACTGGGTACCGTTGTGGTGTACTCATATCACGCTTCTGCACATCTTTTTGTGCAGATCCAAGCACCTCATATTAGGCTAGGCACAAGTGATTAGGGCATTCAGTTCGAAAACTTCAAGGTATACCTGCCCGACGTTCGCAGGCCTCGGAGTCGCCCTCTGTCCTTGTTTTTCTGTTGCGTGCTCTTTATTTAGACAGTGATGTATCAGGGATGTTTCGGTATATTCATTTGGAGCTTATGACTCAGTCTTACCAGATTTTTGGAGTTTATTGCAGTGGTATTTGTTGAGTTCTTTTATGATAGCTAGTTGGTTTAAATTTGAAGTTCTATTATTATTTCCGCTATCTCTCCACGCATACTTACTTAGTCTTAGAGACTAGGTTCCATCATGAAATCCTTCGGTGGGAAATTGGGGTCGTGACAAGTTGGTATCAGAGCTCTAGGTTCATAGGTGTTATGAGTTATAAGCAGGCTTAGTGGAGTCTTGCGCATCGGTACAGTGACGTCTGTACTTATCTTCGAGAGGCTATGGAACTGTTAGGAAACTTCACTTCTTTGATTCCTTATTGTGCGAATTGTTGGCTTCGACATTATAAATCTTTGTTTCTATTCTCTCACAGATGGTGAGGACACGCACCGCTGGATCCGATGATCAGACACCCGCACCCCATGCTAGAACCGTGAGAGGCCGGGGCTGGGGCAGAGGCCGAGGTAGAGGAGGGGCACGTGGTGCAGCTAGAGCATCTGCCCGAGCTGCGATAGAGGAGCCACCAGTAGCTCTAGTTGGGGGCTGGCACCGGAGGCGCCCGTCGCCACCCTGGCACTTTAGGAGACCCTCGCACAGTTCTTGAGCATGTTTGGTACTCTAGCTCAGGTGGGGTTGATTTCACTTGCACCAGCCATATCTCAGGCTGGGGGAGGAGCTCAGACCCCCGCAGCCCCTACTCCAGAGCAGCAGGTCCATGTTGATCAGGTTTTGGAGGTTATACCAGTGCATCCTTTTATTCCGGTTTAGCCCGAGGTTAGGGCAACGACATCTGAGGAGGAGCAGCTTAGACTTGAGAGGTACAAGAAGTACCATCCTCATACTTTCAGCGGCCTAGCTATAGAGGATGCACAGGGTTTTCTAGAGAAATGTCACCGTATTCTTTGCACCATAGGTATTGTAGAGATGAGCGGGGGTTGCTTTACTACATTCCAGCTGTCGGAAGCAGCATATCAGCGGTGGCGGGCTTACGAGGAGGGTAGCCCAGCCGATGCAGCTTCACTCATATGGGCTCAGTTTTCAGAGATGTTCTTGAGAGAATTTGTTCCCAGAGCCTTCAAGATGCATGAAGCATGGAGTTTGAGCAGCTGCACTAGGGTACTATGATAGTGTTAGAGTATGCTTTTAGATTCAGTGAGTTGTCCAAACATGCGCCTGCCTTTGTTTCTACAATCAGAGAGTGAGTCCATCGATTTATCGAGGGGCTCAACTATGGTATTAGATTAAGCATGGCTCGATAGTGGAGATAGACACCCCATATCACAGGTGGTAGATATCGCGCAGAGATTGGAGGGTATGCGGGGCCGTAAGAAAGAGGCAAGGAGGCCAAAAGGCCTCGAGGTACTTGAGGATTTAGAGGTGGCCACGCTGCAGCTACAACCTGTCATGGAAGGGGCTATGAGAGCCGTCGAGTTCATTCGGTACTTCCAGCTTCTAGTGGTGCTCCGACCACTTCTAGGTCTCAGGTTGCTTATTATGCACTGTCACTGTCTAGTGCGCCTCCTGCATAGGGTGCTTTCAGTGGTCAGTCCAGCCCACTAGGCCTGAGCCAGTTTCAGCAGCCACGCCTACCGAGAGCTTGCTTTGAGTGTGGTGATACTCGGAATATGGTGAGGGACTTCCCCAGACTCAGGATGAGTGCACCTCGACAGACTACTCAGGCTCCATATATTCCACCGCGTCTACAAGCTTCTCAGGTCGTGGTTGCTGCTCTAGTTGCCGCTCCACCTGCACAGCCAGCTAGGGGTGGAGGTCAGGCGGGTAGGGGTCACCCTAGAGGGGGAGGCCAGGCTAGTGTTATGGTTTTCTTGGTAGGACGGAGGTGGTTGCATCAGACGCAGTTATCACAGGTATTGTTCTGGTTTGTCATAGAGATGCATCCATCTTATTTGATCCAGGATCCACTTACTAATATGTATCAATTACTTTGCTCCATATTTGGGTATATCTCGTGATTCTTTGAGTTCTCCTATTTATGTGTCCACGCCTGCGGGAGATTATATTATTGTGGACCGTGTGTATTGGTCGCGATTAGTTGTTGTTGGTGGTTTTGAGACCAGAGTTGATATATTGCTACGCAGTATGGTAGACTTTGATGTTATCTTGGGCATGGATTGTTTGTCGCCCTATCATGCTATTCTAGATTGTCATGCCAAAACTTTGACATTAGCTATGTCAGGTTTGCCACGGTTAGAGTGGAGGGGTACATTAAATTATGTTCCTAGCAGGGTTGTGTCATTTCTAAAGGCTCAGCGGATGGTTGAGAAGGGGTGTGATGCTTATCTAGCCTTCGTATGAGATGTCGGTGGTGATACTTCTATCGTTCAGTTAGCTACGGTAGTGAGAGACTTCCCAAATGTATTTCCAGTGGATCTTCCGGGCGTGCCGCCGATAGAGGTATCAATTTTGGTATTGATTTATTTCCAGACACTCAACCCATTTCTATTCCACCATATCGTATGGCCCCAGCGGAATTGAAGGAGTTAAAGGAGGAGTTGCAAGAATTACTTGATAAGGGTTTCATTCAGCCTACTGTATCACCTTGGGGTGCTCCGATTTTGTTTATGACGAAGAAGGATGGTTATATGCGCATGTGTATTGATTATCGGCAGTTGAACAAGGTTAAGTGAAGAAAAGGTATGCATTACCGCGCACTGATGACTTATTTGATCAGCTACAGGGTGCCAGAGTGTTTTCCAAGATTGATTTGCGTCAGGGTACCATCAGCTGAAGATGGATCCGGATATTTTGAAGACTACTTTTAGGACTTGGTATGGCCACTACGAGTTCCTTGCACTGTCATTTGGGCTGACCAACACCCTAGCAATATTTATGCACCTGATGAACAGTGTATTCCAGCCATATCTTGATTCATTCACCATTATGGTTATTGACGACATCTTGGTGTATTCTTGTAATCGAGAGGAGCATGAGTAGCTTTTTAGGATTGTGCTGCAGACCTTGAGAGAAAAGAAGTTGTATGCAAAATTCTCAAATTGTGAATTCTTGATTGATTCGGTGGCGTTTTTGGGTCTATGGTGTCGAGTGAGGGGATCAAAGTAGATCCGAAGAAGATTGAAGCAGTACAGAGTTAGCCCAGACCATCTTCAGCTACTGAGATTTGGAGTTTCCTTGGATTAGCCAGATATTATCTCCGTTTCGTAGAGAATTTCTCATCCATTACTGCACCTATGACCAGATTGATCCAAAAGGGTGCTCCTTTCAGGTGGTTCAAGGAGTGTGAGGAGAGTTTTCAAAAGCTCAAGACTGCTTTGACTATAGTCCCAATGTTGATGCTGCCTACGGGCTCGGGGTCTTACACTGTGTATTGTGATGCGTCACGTGTTGGTCTTGGCACGATGTTGATGCACGATGGTAGGGTGATCACCTACACGTCTCAGAAGCTAAAGGTTCATGAGAAGATTTATCCTGTGCACGACTTGGAATTGGCAGCTATTGTTCAAGCCTTGAAGATTTGGCAGCACTATTTGTACGATGTTCCTTGTGAGGACTATACCGACCACCAGAGTCTCCAGCATCTGTGAAAATAGAAAGATCTTAATTTGCGGCAGCGGAGGTGGTTAGAGTTGCCTAAAGACTATGATATCACTATTGTATATCATCCCAGGAAGGTTAATGTGGTGGCCGATGCCTTGAGTCAAAAAGCGGAGAGTATGGGTAGTTTGGCATATCTACTGATAGCAGAGAGACCACTAGCCATTGATGTTCAGGCCTTGGCCAATCAGTTTGTTAGATTGGATGTTTCGGAGCCTAGTCGAGTTCTTGCTTGTGTGGTTTCTCGGTCTTCTTTATATGAGCGCATCAGGGAGCATCAGTATGACGACCCCCATTTGCTTGTCCTTAAGGATACGGTATGACACGGTGATGCCAAGGAGGTTTCTATTGGAGATGATGGTGTGTTGCGGATGCAGGGCCGGTTATGTGTGCCCAATATGGATGGGTTACGTGAGTTAATTCTTCAGAAGGCCCATAGTTCGCGGTACTCTATTCATCCCAGTGCGCTAATATGTATCAGGATTTGAGGCAGCACTATTAGTGGAGGAGAATGAAGAAAGACATAGTGGAGTATGTAGGTCGGTGCCTAAATTGTCAGCAAGTGAAGTATAAGAACCAGAGGCCAGGAGGTTTGCTTCACAGACTTGACATTCCCGAGTGGAAATAGGAGCGTGTTACCATGACCTTCGTTGTTCGGCTCCCACGGACTCAGAAGAAATTTGATGCTGTATGGGTGACTGTGGATAGGTTGACCAAGTCAGCTCATTTTATTCCGGTGGTGACTACCTATTCTTTAGAGCAGCTGTCTTAAATCTATATCCGCGAGCTTGTCTGACTTCATGGCGTGCCGGTATCCATCATCTCTGACCGGGGCACCGTAGTGTACATCGCACTTCTGGCGGGTCGTACAGTGTGAGTTAGGCACACGGGTTGAGTTGAGTACAACATTCCACCCCAAGACGGACAGACAGTGTGATTGCACCTTTCAGATCTTAGAAGATATGCTTCGTGCCTGTGTTATGGATTTCGGGGGTTCTTGGGATCAGTTCTTGCCACTTGCAGAGTTTTCCTACAACAACAGCTACCGGTCGAGTATTCAGATGGCTTATTATGAGGCCCTATATGGGAGGCAATGCCATTCTCCAGTTGGGTGGTTTGAGCGGGTGAGGCCAGATTGTTGGGCACAGATTTATGTCGAGATGCCTTGGAGAGGGTCAAGTTGATCTAGGATTGGCTTTGTACAACACAGTCTAGGCAGAAGCGTTATATTGATCGAAAGGTTCGTGACGTAGCATTTATGGTTGGAGAGCGAGTTTTGCTCCAAGTTTCACCCATGAAGGGTGTGATGAGGTTCGGGAAGAAGGGCAAGTTAAGCCCTAAATATCGATCCTTTTGAGATCCTTAAGATAGTGGGAGAGGTGGCCTACAAGCTTGCATTGCCAACTAGTTTATCAGCAGTTCATCCGGTGTTCCATGTTTCCATGCTCCGAAAATATCACGGTGATCCGTCCCATGTTTTAGATTTCAGCTCAGTCCAATTGGACAAGGATTTGACTTATGTTGAGGAGCCAGTGGCCATCTTGGACAAGCAGATCCGAAATTTGAGGTCAAAGAACATTGCTTCAGTGAAGGTTCAGTAGAGGGCTCAACTAGTCGAGGAGGTGACTTAGGAGACCGAGCATGATATGCGTAGGCGTTATCCTCATCTTTTTACCACTTTAGGTATGTCTCTATACTCGTTCGAGTGCGTTTGTTTGTTTTAAGAGAGGGGAATGTAACGACTCAGCTGGCCGTTTTAAGTATTTTAGACTTGTTCCCCTATTTATTGCCTACTCTATGTTATATTGTGGTTATGTGACTTTTCGGGGTGGTTGGTTTGGGTTCGGATGAGTTTCGGAGTGGTTGGGACACTTAGTCTCAAAGTTAGAAGCTTAAGTTGAAAGAGTTGACCGGAGTTTGACTTTTGTGTAGACGACTCTAGATTAGAGTTTTGATGGTTCCTCTAGCTTCGTATGGTGATTATGTGTCACGACCCAAGTCAGAGGGCCGCGACTGGCACCCGGGTCCTACCTGCCGAATGCCGCCATACATCTTAGCCAACCTTTCTTATTATCTGTAAAGGCCAACAAGATCAGTATAAATGGTAGACAAGAATTCTAATCGACCAAAAATGACGGGTAATGCCATAAACATATATACCATAGCCGACAAGGCTGACATTACACAACAAAAGTAAATTCGTCGGCAAGGCAATCCCAACTATACATGAGTCAACACCTGTCTATGAGCCTCTAAAGAACATAAGTGCTGCAAAACTTTACCGAAACAGGCCCCGACATACCCATAATGCCTATAACAAAATTATGCATACCAAGACCACGGCAAGTCGGGAGAAGGGACCTCGCCAAAAACTGCTGAACTAGCTGCCTACTGTCGTGGGGGAGCTTTGTCTACCTGTCTATCAGGACCTGCAGCACAATATGCAGCGTCCACAAAAGAGGACGTCAGTATGAATAAAGTACTGAGTATGTAAGACTGGAAAGCATAATGTAACAATAATGTGTATAGGGGCAGAGAATATACACCCTGTAACATCTAAGTGCCTCTGAGGGCGATGAGAATATACGCACTGTAACATCTGAGTGCCTCTAAGGGCGACTAATCATGAAATGCCTGATGTGTATGCATGTATATATATCCTTTTAAAACCATCATCATCATATACATATGCCTCTGTGGGCCTCATCGTCATCATATCATACCCCGGCCATCATAAGACTCGGTAACATCAATACCCAACTGATCAGTGGTTGCACAATAGGTGCCTGTCCGACCGACAATAGCGCGGCGCGGTAAAGTAAAATAACTGTCGACTATAGCGCGACTCAGTAGAGTAAAACATATACATATATATAGTTGCACAATAGGTGCCTACCTGGCCGACTATAGAGCGGTGCGGTAAAATAGATATTCCATGCTGGACTCATTGGAATCACATTCTGAACCTTTTGAAGTGACATAAGGTGAAATAACATCAACATCAATCCTCCCATAAGAGGGGAATAATATAAGTACTACTAGTCCCTAAGAGTAGAGCATCTTTGGGGCTCGTTCAATGCGTATGTTTAATCAGAGTCGGGCAAAAGAAGAAAAGGGATAGTCTCACATACCTTGTATATACTGGCCAACCTCAATCTATGAAAATGTCACGATTCCTCCGTCTACGATGATACGGATAGAACCTTCCCTATTTATATGATTTCCCATAAGTTATAACAGCCAACAACCACAGCATCAACTAAAACTACAGCTATACCAATATTGTCGTCAAGAAATCAAAGAGCGGCAAGCTACCGAGGCTTTATACATTGATGTACTCGACACCCGACCTCCTTTTAAAAATAATCAAGCTCCACACAAGCTTACACACCACCACCAATTTCCATACCATAAGAAAAGAGCCCATAACCTATTTATACAATTACTATGACTTGAACTCATTCCGTGAGTTCCCAACAA